>VMDR010001529.1:0-122651 GCA_007922815.1 Macrotus californicus | reverse complement strand
GTGATTCAACATATATATACCTTATGAAATGATCATCATGATAAGTCCAGTCACCACACAAAATTATTAAAATATTATTAACTATATTCCCTCTGCTGTACTTTGCATCCCATGACTGTTTTTATAAGTGGCAGTTTGTACTTCTTAATTCCCCACATCCATTTTGCCCATTCCCCCAACACCTTCCTCTCGGGCTTCATTAGTTTATTCTTTGTGTCTATGAATCTGTTTCTGGTTTGTTTCTTAGATTTCACATACAAGTGAAATACATACAGTATTTGTGTTCATCTGTCTTATTTCACTTAGTATAATACCCTTTAGGTCCATCCATGTTACAGATGGCAAGATTTCATTCTTTTTAATGGCTTACTAATATTCTGTTGTGTATATGTATCACTTCTTTATCCATTAGCCCATCGATAGACTTCGATAGTTTATGTGGCTTCCATGTCTTGCCTATTGTAAATAATGCTGCAATAGACATAGGGGTGCATATATCTTTGTAAATTAGTATTTTGGTTTTCCTAAAATACATACTGAGAAATGGAACTGCTGGATTGTATGGTAGTTCTAGTTTTAATTTTTTGAGGAAACTTCATACTCTATTCCATACTGATTGCCCCAATTTACAATCCCACCAACAGTGTGTGAAGGTTCCCTTTTCTCTACATCTTTGTCAGCACTTGTTATTTACTGAGTTTTTGATAACCTTTCTGACAGGTGTGAGGAGATATCTCATTGTGGGTTCGATTTGCATTTCTTTAATGACTAATGATGAGCATATTCCCATGTCTTTGATGTAGGCCATTGGTACATCTTCTTTGGAAAAATGTCTATTCAGGTCCTCTGCCTATTTTTTGATCAAATTATTCATTTTTTGATGTTGGGTTGCATTAGTTCTTTATATATTTTGGATGTTAACCCCTAAACCAGTGATTTTAACCTTTTTTATCTCATGGCACACATAAACTAATTACTACACTTCCGCAGCACACCAAAAATATATTTTTTGCCTATCTGATGAAAAATAGGAATAATTTTGATTGATTGAAAAGTATATAATAATAATTACCCATCACCCTTTTTGCTCCAAAGTGACTTTTTAAAAAATCAGGTGCCTATGCTTATGTACAAGGATTTCTGGTGCCACGAATTAACCAATCAAATGCAATTTTATTATACAACATGACCAATAAGATGCCACTCTATTTATAGGACCTATATATTTATGGTTCAGGATGGGATTCACAGGGATGTCTGTTGTTGAGTTGGCTGTTGTCATTCTTTTTTACTTGACAATCTAAGAGAAAAGAGGCCAGTGCCCCTGACAAAATAGGTATTGCGTGTTTTAGAACTTCTTGTGGCACACCAGTGTGCTGTGGTACACAGGTGGAAAATCGCTGACATTATTGACTGCATGTCATCTTAGTAGGTGTTGTGGATCTGTGTTGGGAGATCTGGGTATACAAAGGGCATGTTCATCTGAAGTTCTCGTGAAACATGGACATGCCTGCATGCTCCATCTTCACTGATCAAGTCCCCTGACACGTGTTTTCCCAATGCCTCTAACAAGAATCCAATTTGGGTGATTGAGATTTCTCCCTCTTTCCTACCCATTAATGGAGGTGCAATTGAGCAGAAAGCAGCCCTACTGGTTGACGACTAACTAGGGAAAATGAGGTGTAGTAAAAAGTCTAGGAAACCCAACTAAGGAGAATCAGACAACTCATAGTTTATACAAGATTTAACCTGTCTGTCCCTGACCGGCATGGCTCAGTTGGTTGGGTCTCATTCCACAAAGTGAAGGGCCACAGTCAGGGCACAGGCGTGGATTGTGTTTCAGTTCCAGGAGGTGCACATATGACACGCAACCAATCAATGTTTCTCTCCATCTTTCTCCCCGCCTTCCTCCCTCTCTCTCTCAAAATAAATAAAATCTTAAAGATTTAGTCTGTATGCAGAGCAGAGAATGAGAGAACAAAGAATGAGGAGTGAGGAGTAGGTGAACATGTTTCGGAGCCACAGTTACGTTGTTTGGCAAATAAGTGCAATGGTATGTACACCAGCGCTGTTTTAGGAGTCTTGTAGGACAGAAGGGAAGTGTCCATTCTACTTGGGGCAACAGGGACCTCAATCCCAATTTCTTCCTCCTCCAGTTGCTCCCCAAGGTTTCACTTTTCCATTCTCCTCATTTCCCTAGAGATCTCTTCCACTCTTTGACTCTCTCTCTGCAAGTTACTCCCACTCTCTGTTCCTACCTTTGATCTCACGGAAGTTCTAGACCAGTAGTTGCCATATTTCCCAGTGGTGCAACAGCAATGAAAAGACCACATATCTGCATTAATTCTGAATAGTTCTGACAATGCTTTGCATGGATAGTCAGGCGCACCTAGGTACAGTGAATTATGCCCTGGACTGAAAATCACAGATACATGTGTTTTAGTCTCATACCCAGTATAAACTAACTGCTTGATTATGGTCAAGTAAATAAAATTGCCAATTCATATTCTATTCTTTTTTCTGTGCATCCTAGTTCTAAAGCTCTTGTAAGAAGCCATGGTTCTTGCCCTCACTAGGTGGCACCGTTGCTTGGAGTGTCATCCCGTGCACCAAAATGTTGTGGGTTCAATCCCAGTTGGGGCATGCCTAGGTTGTGGGTTTGATCCCCAGCTGCGGTACGTACAGGTGGTGCTTGATCCATATTTCTCTCTCACATCGATTTTCTCTCTCCCTCCCCTCATCTCCCTTTCCCCCTCTCCCTTCCTCTCTCTCTAAAATTAGTAAACATTTCCTTGGGCGAGGATTAAAAAAATTAAAGAATCTATGGTTCTTAAAACTCATGGGACAAATAAGGCATGTATCTGAGTTTGTGTTACAGGGGCAACAGAGCAACTAGCAACCTGAGCTTACAGTCCACATTTTCTGACTTCTAATCTAGTGTCCTTTTCGTTAAGAAGAACTATAACCCTGGCCTGTGTGGCTCAGTTGGTTGGAGCATGATCCTGTAGACCTGTAGGTCACGGGTTTGATTCCCAGTCAGGGCACATACTGGGGTTTTGGGTTTGATTCCCAGGCAGGGAATGTATGAGAAGGCAGCCAATCAACATTTCTGTCTCACATCAATCTATTTCTCTCTCTCTAAAAGCAATGAGAAAGAAATGTCCTTGAGCGAGGATAAAATTTTTTTTATAAAAGAAGAATGATAAATTTATAGAAAATAAAGAACAGCCACTCAAAGACCATCACATCTGCATCTCACTCAAAATCAAGACACTTGACATTTTCAGTAATGAAATCCTTAACTTACATCAAGTTCGTGGTCTGAGAGTCAGTATGTGAAAGGATGGTTGTTTAAAACATAGAAATGAGGGTCAGGTGCCTGGACCTGACCACCCTGAACACATGATGTACAACTGTCATTCACTCCCAGAGACGTGTATTACAGTGTCTACTGACAACAAGGAATGTGAGTTCTGGCCGGTACCACCGACCCACCGACCCACTCATTTGACAAACACAGGTCACCCACCTTCCATTTTGCAGAACCCACCCAGGAACTGGTGCTATAGGCCTAAATGAGGAGTGGTGCCTTTTCTCCGAAAGGTTACAATCTCCTTGGCAAAAACAGATCAAGGTATATTTTGGGGCCTCTGTCTGACCCATTATGATGAGAAAGTGATGGGGGTAATTCTGAGAGGCCTGCTCGACCTCTGAGGCTCCCTGAAGACCCTCACTTTTACCTTGACACAGACCATATATAAATATGGATGATCTGAAATCAGATTCTAGAACTCTAGATATACCTATATTTCTATCCCTACTTCTCAATCAACTCAATGCAAAGAACTTCAAATTTACTCGATGAACCAGGGGACTGATTCAGCTTACCAGACCTGAAAATACCAACTTGGAGTTTCAAGGCAGAAAATGAAATATGTTCGTTAGCATGGAGTTTGCAATATGGCAGCCTAGTCCTGTTAGAATAAAAAGCCCAAGCCAAGACTGTAAGCACGCAGAGTGGATTTAAAAGCCTAAAAAAATAATTAGCCCATGGTGTGAGGGAGGAAGGACCGAGTAAGTGCCAGGGTGAATTACTAAAATGTGACTACAGTTATAAATAAAAGTACGCTTCTAGGTAATGGTTGCAACGATCAGCATGTTACAGGACTATCTTTCTCTCTCTGCCACTTAAAGGTCCATGTCCATCTGCTGGAATTTTTTCCCCATGTGAACACACCAGTGATTTTAGTAGATATTGTTGGCCCTCTGCCAAAGATCCCTGCACTAGGTGGGTGCATCCAACCCTCACCTCCCGTGCACACTGACTGCTCACAGATGAACCCTTCTGCTTCTGTAAAGAATTGCCCTTGGCTGGTGGGAGTGGCTCCCAGCTAATGGCTGACCTATGGGGGCACCAAACCCTGGCTTCCTTGGCTCGAGGTGGGAGAGCTCTGAGCTGCCTTTCATGCACCAGAGCATCCTGTGGGATCGGGCTGAGGCTAGACTTCCACGTCTGTGCTTAGCTTCCTCCCTGTCTAGCTACTTCTCTCACTTCCTTACAGGTTTCTCCTAAGAGTTGCTGAATTAAACAAAGAGGCCATTAGACTGAGGTAGCCTGCATATCTGAGCCTGTGAATGTCTCAAGGTTACAAAATCAAAACCTAAGGACAGCCCACCACAAACAGCCAACCAGGCTTGAGGCTACAGCCAATCAATAATGTCCTTACTCTGCTCCTGTGCTTTCTGTTTGGTGCTGGCCAACTGGAATCGATTTTTGCTCAACTCTTAAGATTTTTGGCATGACTCAGTTTACCTTTTAACAGCGTCCTCGCTCAGTAATCACTCCCTGAGAAGCTCCATGTCGGCCTCGGCCTCTAAAGAATTCTAAGACGTTAATCAGTGGATTATCTATTTCATAAAGGAAAGGCATCTATAATGTCCAATAAGAAAAAACAAAGTTTAGCAGAGTCTGCTAGCCATACACCCAGGCACAAGGAGCTTTTTACCTCAAGTCCTAGAGTTTTTTCCAAAGTGATTGAATCGGGCCCTTGCGAATTTGTGGGAATCGGCCTGCAAGAACGAAACCTGCATGTCTCCATCTGCCCTCCAGGCGCAGCTTGGACATTTCCCCCTTGGTGAGAATGACTCACATAACTAAATTGCACTGTGAAGTCATGTAGAAAAGTGGGCATATTTTCATGGGCTCATTATGGTTGCCTCTGCCACCTACCCAGCACCCATCCTCATTGTACATCCCGATTTTTATTTGAGAGACTGGACGACGGGGGCAACCTGAATTAGATTCACATTGGCACATCTACTTTAAACACCTGTAGTAGAAGACTAGCAGTAAGTTAACCGAACCGCTGCCAGGTTTTCCTCAGTACTGCCCCATTTCACAGGTGACTCACTGGTGAACTTGACGACTGCCTTTCAAAACAACACAAGAGGCCTCTTAGCACCTAACTGCATCGATGGCCTGTGTTTCCCAGCATGGCAAAGAGTCTGGTTTAGTGATGATGCAAGTCGGGGTGGCCTGGACCGTGATTCTGTTTCCACTTATCAGATGGGAGTTCCCTCACGTCAGAGACTATTCTCTCCCTGGACGCAGTGGTGGGGAATTCCTACTTAGGTGATTTTTTTTTTTTAATGCAGATGGTGTATCTGGTATGTCTAGAGACTCCAGAAATATCATTCCATTAATTACACTGCCAAGGTCTTGATTACCAGTGGCCTGGTTTACTCAGGCCCTGGCTATTTTACGTTTATACTTGGGATTGTTCTGATGCAGGTGGGCAATGTGGCTAGAGAATGAAATTACTAGGTTGGTTATATTTACTTGGAACTTTCTGGGATAAATAAATTGCTATTGCTGCATCTGATCTTAATAATAGTCTAGTGCTATGTGAGAATATAGAAAACAGGTACATGAATGTAGATAGTTATATTGACAGATACATGTTCATAGAGATGGATGAATGAAGATACATAAGCATACATATAGATGGATGAATGGATAGATAGATCTAGGAAGAGATGGATACAGAGGTGGAGAGAGAGAATAGAGAGATGGGAAAGGAAGAGGTGAGGAGGGAAGCAGTTCCACTCTCGCACAGTTGTGCGGGACAATAAAAATGACCGTGCAAGCTGAAGCCATTCCAACTAATCTTAACAATCACTGGGAAAAAATGAATATTGCTCTATGGCCTTTGAAAATTGTTACTAAAACATTAAAAATTGTCTTACTGTCAGTTATCAGTGCATGGGGATGTGAATAAAGTAAAACCGATGCTTATTTAGTAATCTATCATTTGCAGCATTAGACAGATCGAGAATTAAAGTGCTTTAATTCCTCATCAAAAACTTAATCAAGAGGAGTCTGAACAGCACTTGCTGCCTCATCCTTGTAATACAACTTAAGGCACAGAGTGAGCGAGCATCTTTGCTAAGCCTGGGAAAGTTGTCGTCCTCCTTCCTAAGTTTGGATCAGCAAGTGACAGTTTCTACTTTGTACTTTCAATGATGTGGAATAGCTCTAAGAGGTCCGTTAATGTGAAGTTTTCCACGGGCATTGCTTCTTCTGGGGCATCTTCATCCTTCCCTCTTCCTCCATGATTAGAAATTCCCCTTCACTGAGTTTTTCAGGCTGTACATCAGGAGGCTCTTGAACAGTATCAATGCCTGGATTCCCATGGTCAGCTCTTCTTCTATAACTCCACGTACATTTGGTGTGAATTTCACTTCCAGAGTTATCACTTTCCATTTTGCTGCCTTTCAACTTTTTTGGACAGTTCCCCTTCTTTGTTATCCATTCTTGGGCCATGTCATATAGATTTATCCATTGGAGACAAGGAGAAAACACAACCATTCACTTTGCTGTCTACCTGTAAACTGACAGATGCAGATGCACAGTGACCAACCACACACAGGCTTTGAAAGAAGTGACACACTGGCCACTGATCAGAATGCATGTCTGCTATTTGTGGACTGAGGGGCTTATAGCAAAGTTTTTACTTTACGAAATAGCCACAGTTAATATACCAGGGCAAAGGAATTCGAGCTATGTTGTTGAGAGACTGGTATTATCTAATTAAACCATAGGAATGTGCAAAACAAAGCCAACTGTGTATGTGGCGTGCGTGTATTTTATACTCCAGTCTTCCCCTAACCTGTGTTATCAGATGCTTTCTGTCTTCGTAGGGACTGTTCTTTGGGCTTCGCAGTACATAGCGAATGCGGAGGGTCATTGTGTGGATTATAAAGGGAGTGATCTAGCCAGAGAGGTTCGGCTGATTGATGTAGTCAGTAGCAGACAGGAAGACCAGGGAAGGGGATGTCTGCCCCTTGATTTGTGTCATGAGAGGAATGAAAGCAGTTGACGAGTGCAATGGATGTGGATTTTACAGAAGAGTAAATCTTCCAGGAGAAGACTTTAGACAATGTTAGTTCTTGTGTGTGAATTCCTCCTGCTGTGGACTAAATGCTAATGTCCCCCCAAATTCATAGGCTGAAGCCCCAGAGTGATGGTATTTGGAGATGGGATCCTTGGGAGATAATTAGGTCACAGAGGCAGCACCCTCATGATGGGATTAGTGTCCTTCTAAGAGAGCTGGCCCTTGCCCTCTGCCACATGAGGGCACAATGAGAAGAAGGCTGTCTGTCAACCAGGAAGAGGAACTTGACCATGCTGGCACCTTGATCTCAGACACCCAGCCTCCAGACCTGGGAGAAATAAATCCTGCTGTTCAAGCCAGCCAGTCTATGGTGTTAGAGCAGCCCCAACAGATGAAGACACTCCTCGTTTCCATAAAGGCAAATAAAGAATTTGGGGTGCTTTCTATGTGTCTCTTGGTTCCAAAACTGCCTTCGGTGTGTGATAATGCTCCGCCGCTGATTCTGGGGTGCCTCATTCACATAGAAACACATTTTGGGATCTTCAGTGTAGTGGAAATTTCTGGGCTTGGGAATTCAGAAGAAGGGCTCAAACTCTGTCTTGGCCACTCACTAGAGGAATGCTGTTAGAAAAGTTACTCCATTTCCCCAAGTCTACCTCACAGGACAGAGATGATTTAAAACACACTTCCTGAGACAGACTAGGCACATCAGAAATACTGATTACCAACTTCCTCTCCTCCAGTAACCACCTTGGGAGACAGTGGTAGAAACGCTCTTGTTTGTGAAAGAATCTGAAGTGGACGCAAGGAAGGCTGAGAACTGAACTTGCATCTTAGAGCTGCCAGCCAGGTTTTATTGTTTTGTTGGGTTGTGCTTTTGTGTCTTTACTCTGACAAGAAATAGTTTGCAAAGGGAGATAATGAGGTTAAATAAAGTTAACGCCTGATGAACTGAGCACAAAACAACTCAAGAATTCTGCCATGTCCCTGTTTATTACTGGTTTTTCTAAGGAGCAAGAGAGTCAGAATTTGGTTTATTTTTCTTTTCCGTGATTGGGCAGTTGAAAACATCTTAATGATAACTATAAAAAGATTTCTTTAAGGACAATGACAAAATGTGGTTTGATGCTTGGTGTATTTAATAATTCAGGGTACAGATTTACGAGCCCTTTTGGGACAGATTGGAGATTTTAATTCTGAGACTAAGATGTTCATGGAAAAGATTTTGCATTGTGCACCTGGACCATCTACAGGTGAGGGCACTCAGAGGAGAAAGCGGGACAGGACCTGTCGCTATGTGTAGTTGATGGAACCAGGAAGTCAAAGAGACAAGGAATATGGCCTCAGTTCAAAGGCTTTTGGCCCAGCACTGACCTTGATATTGTAGGGAGTCCAGAGAATGGCTGCGAGGGTTCAAAGAAAGAGTAAAACATCGCAGTGAATGAGCTGCAGTGGGTTATTTTAAAAGTTAAATAAAGGAAATAATGGCATCACAGCATTGTCCCACTCTCTAATTATCTCTGTATTTTTATTTAGAGTGCAACTTGACATAAAACACCTTCCATCCTCTAGGTCCCAGACTCCTCATTTTTAGAAAGAAGAGGTTGGTTTAGGTCACTGTCTTAGGCTGCGATAATAGATGGCTTACACAGCAAACATTTCTCCCTCACAATTTTGGAAGCTGGAAGTTTAATAGCAGGGAGCCAACATGGGCTCCGGTGAGGACCCCCTTCCTGGCTTGGAGAAGGCTATCCCCTTGCTGTATCCTTACCTGGTGGAAAGACAGAGCGCTGGTCCCTTCATTCTCCATAAAGGGACCAATCCCATTATGTGCACTCTACTCTCATGACCTCATCTAAACCTAATTACCTCCCCAAGGCCCCACTTCTACCATCAATCAGTCCATAGCAATCACCCCTAAGTTTCCTTCTTTCTGATTTTGCGTATGAAGGTTCCCCACTGGCCATCAAGTCAAAAGCAAACCATCTGTCATCTTTCAAAACCTGGCAAAACTGGATGTCATCCAAGCTACCAGATTTGCTTGTCACCTTCCTCCAGGATGAACCCTCTCCTCACTTGAGACAAGTCTCTGGCCTGTCCTCTCTACAAGCCATGTTAATCCACTGCTTCCACTTTTTTCCCTCGTGCTTATTCTCCTGTCTTGGAGGATGCTGAACTCTCTCTCCATTGACTCAAAAACTAGCCATTTTGTGGAAGCCATCCTTCCAGTCCCAAACCAGCTCCTAAGTAGTGCAGAGGAGGGTTTAGAGTTTGCACTGAACAGGACTTTGAAAGAGAAGTTTTTATTTCATATTGTTCTAGTTTCTATAAATGCCAGTTCTAAAAACTTGAAATTAAATATAATATGTACAAATCTTGTCCCAGAGCTACTGTTATTAATCTACAAAGTCAAAGATGAACAGTATAGGAAAAGACAGCAGATATCAAATGCAGCTGAATATATTTAGGATCATACTTTATATCTTCAAAATACCAAGCAAATTTGCTGATATTTGTGATAACATAAGAAAGCCACAGTATTAAAGATTTGCCATTCATTGTAACATTTTGCTAAAAACCATTTGTATGTCGCCACACTAGGATTTAGGATTTAGTATTGAACGTCTATTCAAAAGAGAATTCCAGTTTGAATTGGTCCCCATAAAATTAATTTGTGGTAATGGTTTGAGAAGTTTTTAAGACGAAGGTGATACAAGATAGCCTTGCTTCTGGTACCTGTCCATGGTAATCATTATTTCTCTTGTGGACACCAGGCATGGTGCAGATTAAAGAAACATCTGCAACGGTGAGCTGAAATTACATCAAAACAATGACAATATTCTAAAAACAGGGAGAGCTTTGCTTGTACCTTTATTGCTGCTGCATGGAAATGCCTAGTAATGTGCCCACTCATAATTTGGGATAAGCAATAGCCATAAGTAGACAATTTATAAGTGAGAAAATGGAACCTTTGGAAAAATGTTTCAATATCATTAATAATGACCCAATACAATTTTCAACTATCCAAATAGCAATGACTTTAAATGTAGTTTATATTAAAAGAGATGAAAGAAAAGGACCTTCGAGTGACGAGGCCATCTCGGTTACTTAGGAGGCGGAGAAATGTGTGTTCTCAGCAGCCTCCCTTTGCCACCACAGCCAGGCTCCCCTGCTTCTTCCACCGCGCGCTGCACCCTGGATCTGACCGTAACAGAGTGCATCGATGGGCCCCCCCGACTTTGATTTCTAGTCAGCTGCAGCCCGTGGGAGACACCAGCAAAAAATGAGTGGCAGGGATTGGCAGGGCGGTGCTTCTCTCCCAAAGACCAGCTCTTAGTGGGTGGCCCTTTTCTCCTGGCCATTTCAGGTGAAAGCATGGTAGTGGCCACTTGCTGTTGTGAGCTCTAGGGTACTTGTCCATCTCTTGTTGGTTCCCCGTGCCACGGCCACACCTTATAAGTTATCCCTGCAGTAAGTCCTCTCCAATCATCCCCTTTGAATTTGCCACCCAACTTCTGCCGGGACCCTGAAACATACTGTGCGTCTCTAAGTCTACTCAGGACCTTCACCAAGTGAGGACATTTTTCATCCCCATCAACTCACCTTGTCTTTCTATAGTCAATGTCTGTTGCTTTTGCTTCCCCAGAATCTCTTTTGTCTTTTCCTTGCACAGCAGCCCGATTTTCCATTAGAGAATTACCTCTCCTCCTCTCTCAGTGCACAAGGCTTGGATGAGGCTGATCTCAGCTCCAACCCAGTGCTGACTGTATGACCTAAGTCAGTTTAATTAGGCTTGGTCTCAGAACCTCTGTTGGAACTACAGGGGCAAGGAAGCCCCTGTTTCCTGAGATAGCCGACGGTAAGGAATAACACAAGCCTGGAAACGTCAGGCCAAGGAAGAGAACATGCCTGAGTATAAAGCAGCAAAGTGGAAAGGGTGCAAAGAGATGGATAGGCAGGCCTATCACTATTTGAGTCCATGGATCCCACCATGCTTGAAGTTTACCTCTAGATTCATAAGAAGTAGTACATCTCCTTTTTTGCTCAAGCTAAGGTGAGCTTTCTGTCACCTGCAAGACAAAGATCCCTAACAGGTATTCTCCTAATGAAAACACATGCATTTGGAAAGTGATATAGACTGTGACTTGTAAAATGACATCATTCAGATTTGCAGCGCTGTTTTCCCGAAGACACCTGACATAGCAGGTTATGGGAGGCTACCTGTGGTTTCTGTTTATTATGATTTTGGAGCTACCACCACCTGTGTTGTCCCTTTAGTCCTTGAAATCTGTGAGAGATGGGACAATACCAAACCAAACAGCTAAACTTAGTGTTAAACTTTGTGGGCTGAGCCCCACGCATGAACTGGCACAGACAAAGAACAATGATGGAAAACGGCCGAACTCCATGCTTGAGTATTATTTTCAAGTGCCATTTGACTGGGGCTTCTCAGATGACATGGTTCACTGGCAGGGAAGCTGTTATTGTGACAGTCATTATTCCCATTTACTGCCTATTAGAATGGGAGTCACTGGGAGGTCAGCCTGTACTCAAAGCCCAGTGTTCCTGAGCCCTCAAGGTCAAGTTCAAGGGACAGTAATCAGGTGTAGGGACAATGGCAAAGCCTCAATCCTTTGAAACGAACAGAAGGGTTAACTCCCAGGAGGTCACTGCAAAGCGAGTTTTACTGTCTTCAACATATCACATAGCTTGGGAAAAAAATCAGAGGGACAGTGTTAACATGACCCCAGGTCTTGTCCACAGCAGCTTTGCTCTTCCCTGAGGACAGAGACTACGTGCCCCTCCCCATTCCTGCCTAACACCATGCCTTGCTCAAAATGTCAGCATAAATGATGGCATTCAGGGTCTGCTGGCTTAAGAATACAGATAAAATATAAGATGATACGTGAACAGAGTCAGCATGTAGTCATCGCTCAAAGAAATCCTTGCGGACGTTATTATGGCTGTTATTTGTAAATGTATCTGTATTATTAACAAGCCGAGTTCAGCAAAACCCACACAAACCCTTTTCAGCAACAGTTTCAACTTCCTTACCTCCCAAGGCAATAGCTGTGTTGGAAGTTTGAGTTATTTTCCCTGTCCTTCATATGCAGATGTGAGAATCAAACTATCTACCCATTTGCTCACTCATTCATTCATTCAACAAACAATTAGTGACCACCTGCCATTGGCCACATATTGGAGTATATATTGGGAAATCAAAGTTGACTAAGGCTTGGCCCCTGGAAAATGCAAACCTGTCGGATATGGACAAGAAATCTAAACACACTGTGAATGAGAGAATCAGCCTATGGAATGAGGTGACTGACTTCAGCGGCTGCCACAAGTGCTGGGGACACCCTGGGTGAAGTGACGATTACTGGGGGAACGTTTTCCTTACCTTCTCTGCGAGCCAGCCAAGATGTCTGATCTCTCGGCTCCCGGCGATGCCTGTTTTCGCCAGCTGCTCTCTGACCTCGGCAATCACTCGGGTGAGCAGGTCACTGACGTTGGAATGGATAGCACTGAACCAAGCCTGGGCAGTGGCTGAGTCCTTGCTCCTTAGGATCACCGTGTGCTTAGCATCTGGAGAGTGGATTTCAAGCTGCCTAGAGAAGCGAAGAGAGAAGGGTTTGATTTTCTGGCAGATCATGCTTCTGCTTCTCCTAGTCCTGGGCCACAAAGATGAACAAATTCTTTACTCCAATTTTAGACTTGGTCAGTTTCACATGGTTTATCTTAATGGTCTCATCATTCATTCACTCATTCATCCATTCAGTCACTCATTCATCCATCCATCCATTCATTCATTCACTCACTCATCCATTCATCCACAAGTATTCATTGAGGGCCCAGGTATTAGTGCAGGTACTGAGGGCACAGCTATCCAAGTACCGTATCACCTGAATTAAGAATGTCTGGTTTTCCTGTTATTGAGCTAGAGGACTGATTAGTAGTTTCATATCAAGACTTCCAAACTGTGAGCTGATATTAACTTTCCTTACCTCTCAATCCACAGAGTATTTTAATCATATACTCATATGCTTGCTGTTGCTGGCAGAAAACAGATTGAAATATCTGGGCACAAACTTAATCTACTGCTGTGTTCATTGTGAGTATGTCAGAGTCAAAGACTACCAAGCTCTGCATTCCTTAGGAATCCTGCCTGTGGCGTGTGTACCTGCCACCGAATGCTCAGACACACGGTGAAGGAGTAAAATGGCCTAGAGGGCGGTAACAATGGGGAGACATATGCACCAGGAATGTCACTTTTAAAGTCAGACACCAAAGCTGAAGCCAGAACTCCAACTGCATCACCGGAGATAGAGTGAGAGATCTGAATGCTCTGATTGTGGTAAAAGGAGGAAATTCTGGACTTCTAGATACTTTTTGTATTTAATATTTTGCTTTGAAGTACTTACAGATAAACATGGCATTTTTCTATAAAATAGCACAGAGGTCGGCCTATGCCCTCTCACTCAGTGTCTCCAGATAATGGTTATATTTTATGCAACTATTAATACAACAACAAATCCAGGAGACTGACCCGGACGCAGTATAAGTGTGTGGCTTCTTGCAGCCACCGCCACAGTCAAGGAACAGAACTATTCCATCACCACACAGCTCCCCCTGTAGCTACCAGCACTGCCCTCCCTGCCACCACCTCAAATCCCCAGCAACCATGAACCTGTTCTCAATGTCTGTAACTTTTAGTCCAGAGAAAAAAAACACATCTTATTCATCCACGTGTATATGTAAATAAATACCATTTATTCATTCATGTTTGCATTAGAAAGATAATAGAGATTATGAAATTTGACACTGAGTAAAATTGATCCATTTATCCCTTAATAATTAGGCTACCCTTTGTTGAGTATTTACTCCATGCCAGGCAATGCTTAAATGTTTTTATATTATTTTACGTAATTTTCCTACTAGCCCTCTGACTAAATACCATTTAACAGAAGGAAGAACTGAAATTTGGAGGGATGGAGTGGGTGGGGGGGGTGGGCTCCAGAGCCCATGATTTAGTCACTGTGCCGGACCGTCTCCGCTTTAGACTAGAAGAGCACGCGTTATCCTCTGTGCTCGTGCGGAGTCCTCATTACCAGCAAACAAGCCCCACAGTGTCCTATTTAGCTCCCGACTTCCAAAATCACAATTTTGCAGATCACCTGAAAATGAGAAGTCCCAAGTAACCTGGCCTCGTTTCCATCTGAAACCACACTTTTAGAGGGAGTGAACCTTTGTGCCCATAAACTTAAACTTAGGGAAGGAATGATGTGGAAAGCGGAATGTCTCTAGGGGAGTTTTAGCAATAATTAGCTTTTTCTTTTGGTCAGGAATTTACAAAACAAATCTCATTGCGACTCCAAAGTCTGTATGTGATGAAATGGGACTCTTCAGATGACATTTGTCCTCGACCAGGAGAAAAAATGTCATTCCTCTCAGGCACTTTTCAGAGAAATGGGCTGTCCATCTGGGGTGTGTTTTCTTCCCCTTCTGAAGTTCTGACTTGTCAGTGAAATTGCGTAGCCAAACCTAAACTGGGATTCTCGAAAGTATTAACAAGAGTTCAACTTGCTTTTCAAATTATTCGATCAATATCTGTAATTCCAGGAATTGAAAACAGGCAAATATTTCTTTTACAGTATTTTCTTCTGAAAACCTGGATTTGTTTTTAAAGAAATGACAGCTTGGGAAGCAGCCACTCCCCAGGTAGCTCACACACACACACACACAACTGAGGTCAGCAAAAAAGAAAAAAAAATGTCTTTGTTGGGCTGCCAGCATACCCCTGGGGGAAAGCCAGCGTGTAAACAGAGGTGCAGGCTAGTGAAGGAGGCCCAAGTTTTTGACAACATTTATCACTACTATTAATTATAATGTAGATAGCAACGTACACAAAATGTAGTGTGCAGCTCAAATGTATTTTTGCAAGGGGAACACATTCATGTAACCAATTCCCAGATCAAAAACGAGAATATTACAGGCATCCCCGAAGTCCCCTTCACATTGCCTTTCCAGTTAGTTATACTTCAAAATAATCTCTATGAGGGTCTGTCACCGTGAATGACTTTGAATGAGATTTTAGTTGCTTGTTTTCATTTGCTGTTGTTGCGAGCAGGCTGGTGAGGGTCTTGGGCAATTTCCAAGGCTAAGTTTAAACACCAGCCCCAATGCTTTTTCGGGGTGGTTCTCAAAGTGTGGTCACAGACCCGGTGCAGCAGTGACAGGATCATCTGGGAACTTAACAGAAACGCAGATTCTTGGTTCCCACCCTGGACCTGCTGAGTGAGGAATTCTAGGGGTGACGACCAGCCATCACCCTCCAGGTGAATCTGTTGCAGGTTAGAGAAGGGCTGCCCTGTGGGTTCATGAGCTAGGCTGAGCTAGGCTGTCTGCCAGGTGCCCAGTGGCCAAGGGGGCCAGGCTAGGCGCCCCACAGGTGAACTGACCGCCCCGCATTCAGTATCCGAGGAAGAACACCCAGGATACAGGACAGAGAGGCCTGTGGCTTTTTATAGTCAAAAAAGCAGAAGTTCTTATTCAAATGTATTCTTCAGAAACCCTTGAACAGTTTTTAATAAAATACTTAATTAAATACAGATGCTTGACCCCATCTGAGACCTGCTGAGTAAGAAGTTCTAGAGAGTAAGGCCTGTGTGTATGCATTAAATGCTCCCCCAACTATGTAGGTGAAGGATCATGGCAACCCCTCTGAGTCCAGGCTCAAACCCTATACAGACCTCTGCGTATAGGTGATTGTCACCAGAAGGG
Organism: Macrotus californicus; assembly: GCA_007922815.1. Taxonomy (NCBI): domain Eukaryota; kingdom Metazoa; phylum Chordata; class Mammalia; order Chiroptera; family Phyllostomidae; genus Macrotus; species Macrotus californicus. Next base: position 106,476 of record VMDR010001529.1, on the reverse strand, counting down.
CAATGCAACGGGGGTCTTGGAGAGTGTATTAGTAATGCACTGCTGAGTAACAAACGCCCCCAGAATGAAGTGGCTTAAAACTGCGCATATTTGTTATCTCAGATGAGTCTCTGTGCGTCATGAATTTCCGAGTGGAAGAGCTGGGTGGTCTGGCTCAGGGGCTCCCTGTTAGTTTGCAGTCAGGACATCAACATGGGGCTCGGCCGAGGATCCACTTCCTAGATGGGGTCCCATGGCTGTCAGTAGGAGGCCTCAGTTCCTTGCCACATGGACTTCTCTAACAGCTGTGTGAGCCCCTTCATGCTGTGGCAGCTGTTTTCCCCAGGGAGCAAGAAGGAACTACTATTCCCTTGATGATCTGGTCTCCAGTGACATACCACCACTTCTAGTTCATTCTTTTAGTTATAAATCAGTCACTAAGTCCAAAGCACACTCATGAGGAGGAGAGTTAGACTTCACCTCTTGAAAGAAAGAGAATCAAAGAATTTGGGGACGTATCTCTTTTTAACATATATATTTTTTAATTTCTATTTTTAGAGAGCGAGGAAGGGAGGGAGACAGAGAGGGAGAGAACATTGATGTGAGAGAGAAACATCAATGAGTTGCCACCTGCATGCACGCCAACAGGGGACCGAACCTGCAACCCAGGCATGCGCCCTGATTAGGAATCAAACCGATGACCTTTCACTTTGATGATACCCAGCCAACTGAACCACCACACCAGTCAGGGCTGGGGACATATCTTAGATCCATCATGGAGAGGCTTTGAATGCAGTAATATTCTGGAAAGAGTTTGTTCCAAATGTAAAGGGACAGTGACAAGTTTGGGACTGTTAACCAGCAGCTTATAAAGAGCCTGTAGATTCCAGTGAAGAAGATGATTCTTTGTACCTGAACTGCAGCTCTCAGTTATAAAATGAGACAGACTGTGAACCCAGACATAGGGGTCAGTGACAACAGGAGGGATGAGAAAGGACGTCTCACTGACAGCATATGGGAGCAGCATGAAGCTACCAAAAATGAGGGTGGGTTAAGACCTGTTAGCTGGTCTGGCACAGAAAAGATACCTGTTTTGTGCAAGGAATAAATTAAGAACTCAGCAATCTACATTCACTTTATCCTCACCCCTAAAAAAAACCCAAGGGCAAGAAGTTAAGAGGAGCATAAAATTTCCCTTTTAACCTCAATGAGCTCTACTATCTAAAGCAAACAGTAAGTACCTGGTAGCATCAAAGTCCCCAAAACTTCTGAGTGACAACTCAAGTTTCTAGACAAGGTCAAGTGGTAATTTTATGTATATAATCTTAGCACATTACCAAGCAAAAATCTGAAATACAGACATTTTGGCCTAATGCGTCATTTAATCCACTGTAATCCACTTTTTAGATTATGAAGAGACAGAGGAAGTCCATGCCTGGCCTGGCTGTGCAGTGGTCCCTCCAGCAGCCCATTTCCTTGCCAATTTAAATGTGCCAGGAGGTAGTTGTTAAGCACAGGGAGTTTTGGATTCAGTCCGACTCTAAAACTTGTTGGCTATGAGGCCACAGGCAAGCTACTTAACCATTTGAGTCCCAGGGGGTATTGTCAGCAGCACGATCACGCTGCTTGGGACTCAAACGGTTCATCTCCCTACGCCTCAATTTCTTTATCTGAAAAATGGCTCAATACACTCACCTCTCAAAATGTATTGAAAAGACTAAATGAGAAAACACATGCACGAGACGTCACAGTGCCAAGCTGATCATGATCCATTCTAGTTTATAGTCTAGTTTACAAGGAATAGCCTTCCCAAATGTGTGCAGTAGAATGGTGGTGGGCCGACAGGGCTGGGAGAGTCCGCTGGGGCGGTCTCCAGGTCAGCTGTTTTGCAGAGTGGGTGGACTTGGAGGAACATGTAAACCCCAGGGGGAAAAACCCCAGTTATACAAGGGTTATTTCTAGCCTCCAGGAACAGAAAACATCACTCTGGAGAGAGACTCATGAGTCTTCTGTGAGATACTGAAAGAACCTGGACAAACCTGGTAATACATGGCCCCTAATCCCACCTACCTATTTGTTTTACCTAAAAGAGCTGTGAGAAGCCCCTGTCAGAAGCACACGTTGACAGGAGCTGTGGCCATCCCTGGAGTTACAGCCACCGAGGGAAGTCCCTTTGCTCACTCAGCAGCCAGAGTAGAACGGTGACCATGGGGGTGAAAAAAGACGGAGAATGGTTTCATCCTTGTAAAGTATGTTGCTGACAACTAGCCCCAAAGAACCCTTTTGAATCATCAAATGATTCATGTAACTCATCCTTTTAGTAAGGTAGTTTCAACTTCAACAATTACTTCAATTTGTTAAAGTGTGGAAGGAGATAAAATAAGGAAATGAAGTCAAAAGAGGGGAGGCAGTGAGAGGGAGAAGAAGAAAAGGAAAATAAAAACTCAGGGGCGGAAGGACATCTGAGTGGTGTGGGAAAATGCCATGGTGGCGGGGGGTTGGAAGCCCTTACAGTCACAGAACAACAAGGCCTAACGCCGTGGAAGGGAACGCAGCACATCCTGGGTGTGAAAGTGATCTACATAAGTGCTTGGAAATGTGGAGACTCTGCTGGAGAGGTGTACAGGTGGGTTCAGTCAGGAAGGAAATTGAGTGACAGGAGGACAAGACCCGAAGGGAGACTTTCACTGTTCAACTTTGAACCCTCGGGGTTTTGTTCCGTGTGTTCCCATCGTGTGTGCACTGCATTTGAACGGAAGAGGAGGAGGAGAGGAGAAGGAGGAGGCAGAGCAGCAGAACTGGCCTGTTGGTTACAATAGCCTTGTCTCAAGTCCAAGCTCTGTCATTTATAGACTGTGCTTCCTCGTGGACACCTATGGAAAGCTGTCTGCCCAGGCCTCCCTCCCTCCCCCCTCCCTGTGCTTTGGGAGCTTAGTGGTTTGAGGGTTGTAAGTGTGATCCAGTCTGGGCCATGGAGACCCAGGCCCAGGGTTTCTGTAGGAATCGTTGTTAAGGAGACTTTTTTTTTCCCGTTATATACACACAGAGGGTCAGATACAGTCCTGGCTCTACCAGTGGACATCCTGCCATCAAGAAGGGAGAAAAAGAGAGCTGAGAGATAACAAACCTGGATCCAGAGTTCCAACCTGACGCTCAGTATATTTTTACCTTTTGCTCCTACCTTCCTTTTTTTGGCTTAAGCCAGTTTAGGTTGGGTTATTGTCAAGTACGACTAAAAGTCCTCACTCGTACTCGAACCACAAATAGGTCACTTAATCTCTACAAGCCTTGAGCTTTTCTTTATCCTCTATAAAATAGGAATGTTGATGATGATGATGATGAAGAAAGTGATGTTGATGATTATAATGAAGGTGATAATAATAACCTTCACAGGTTACCAGAGCATCAAATGAGATCATAATTGTGAAAGTGCCTTGTGGCTCGTAAATCTTGATGTTAGTAGTTGTCATTTATGCTTTTGACATTTTAAGACTCCTATGCTGGCTCAGTCTCTGGGAAAAGAAATATTAGGGAAAACAGTGCTTCTGTGGTATGTTTCGTATTTATTGAGGTGCTCTCTCAGCTACACTCTTAGCAAAGAGACAAGGCATGCACATCCAAACAGCAAATCCCAGTAAATCTCCTGGGTTACAAATTAAAGTTGGCAACATGCAAAGATTTCTTTCCACATGCACGCAAAGACAGGCTGTATCTGAGTATTCCAGAACACTCACAGGTGCTGTTCAGCATGTGTTGGGTGCCACAGAGGCAAGTAGACTATGTGATCCCTGTCCCCGAGATGCTCACCACGTGTAGTGGGTTGAATAGTGTACCTGCCCCCTCTTGTGACTGATTCAGAAATAGAATGTTTGCAGAAGTAAGTTAAAGTAAGGATGGTGGTGAGATCCTTTTCTTGTTAATCTACCTGTTGAATTAGGGTGGGTCCTAAATCCAATGAAAGTGACATTATAAGAGACAGAAAAGACAGAGACCAGAGAAGAAGGCCATGTGAAGACGGAAGTAGAGACTGGAGTGATGTTTCCACAGGCCATGGAATGCCAGGGATCTGCCAACCACCAGAAGCTAGGAGGGCGGGCATGGTTCCTCCATCAAAGTCCCCAGAAAGAACCAGTCCTGCCAACAGCTTGATCTCAGGCTTCCGACCCCAAAACGGAAGGAGAATACATTTCGGTTGTTTCAGGCTTTCCAGTGTGTGCCCACTTTGATATGGAAATCCTAGAAAATTAATACACCGTGTAACTCTTCCTGCGCACAACTAAGTGGGGCCTGCACTAATGTTTAAAGCACATGGATGCAACAGGTAGCTTCCCAGACGCGGATCCCTGAGCACCGTGGCGATCATGCTTTCATTTCAATACAGGTTGGAGCTAAAAAGGCTTCTCCTTGGCAAACAAAACAAAATAAAACAAAACAAAAAACTTACTCTCACCTACATTCGATTCTATAACCCAGAAAGAAAAAAGAACCTTTCTGAAATGAGGGATATAAATGAAGCAGCTGGGGGCACACTGGTAGGCCTCTGCTCAGTAATCAGAGTGCCTTCCACTACCTTCTTGGCATAAAAAAAAAATCTAGACAACTTCCTTGCCAGCTGATGAGTCCTATATTTCTGGAACTGAGAAAGGGGAAGGAGGGAGGAAGGGAGTGAAGGAGCAATAAAGTCAGGCAGGCTGATTGGAGCTATTTTCAGCAGGCCAGGCTTTTATAACTCCTATTTTGTTCCCCAGTTGAACTGACCACTGCTTGATGAATTGTGTTTATCTGTAGTTCAGCGATAAAGTTCTCTTTTAATTCCCTGCTGAATAGAAATATTTAGGGCAACGCCACAGCTGTGTTTATTCTCACACTCCACCACGGTTATGTAAACACTGCCTATGGAACTATTTCTGATAAAGGCAGATACCAACCCCGAGGAATTACACGCTCACTCTAGATGTTTGCCAAGATGAGCAGCTCCCATCCAGCTTGGCATGGCGCATGAATGATATCACAGCTTCTCAGAGACCGTTTGGCAAACCTAACAATAAAAAAGTAATTTTCCTCCTCTCTCACTCTCTCAAAGGCTCCCACTGAGCCAAGTAATATTTCCCAGCGTTCCCTACTCCCCCTGTTTAGAACACGGGGCTGACAGAGAAAACTGGAAGCCTCCTACCACAAAATTAATAACTAAAACAAAACTTGCAGCCTGGCAACAAAGGTTTCAAGTGACCTTACCCTCCAATGTGAGGCTAGAGGAAACACAGAGGAAGGTAGTCGGGAGGACAGAGCCAGTGGGCTTACAGTGACCACTGGGAATGAAAGGAATCATGACAGTTGCTTCCATTGCCATTAATCGGTGATAATTCCTATCATTGATAAAAAATACCTCCCTGCAAGACAAAGATATGGCATGCCATTAGCAGTGGCCATCTCTGAATAATGCAATTTAGAAGTATTTTCATTTCCACCTTTCTGCCTTTCCATAATTTTCAATTTTCTTGCAATGTAATCCGAAAACTAGGAGGAAAAAAGTTTCCTGCAGAAAAGGAATGTGTGCACACCTTTTGCAATAATGTCATTAGTGAAACAATTCACAAGGAAAAATATTCTCATGTGACAAAGACAACACTAATGAAGAAATAGATTCTTTCCAAAACCCCCAAATGGGTTGTAACCGACAGATTTTCCAAGAAAGAGGTGGCGGTCACAATATTCACAGATGAGTGCTTGTCCTGCAGGGGGGTAAACGCCACCACCACATGGGTCCACGTTTCTCATATGCTTACCTCCGTCCTATGAGGCGCATGGTTTTAATGTGCCTACTGCACAGATCAGAAGAAGGTGCCTCAGAGGCGCTCGCTTGTCCAACATCCCAGTCAACAAGAGGCAAAGCGGGGCCCTGGCCAGGTAGCTCACTTGATTAGAGCATCGTCCAGATGCACCAGGGTTGCAGGTTCAATCTCCAGTCAAAGCACACACAAGAAGCAGCCAATGAATTAATAAGTGGAACAACAAATCAGTGTTTCTCTCTCTCTTTCTCTCAAATCAATTAAAAAAAAAAAGAGGCAAAACTGAAACTGAAACCCAAGTTCATGTGACTCCAAAGCCTGTATTTTCGTCATTGTGTTCTATTTAGTAGTAATGTATGTGAAGTGTGGTATGTTCAAGAGTAAGGAAAGTCGTTCATGTTGATTGCTGCTCAGCGTCTTTCAACGCCCTCCCTGTGTATTTGAAAAGTTTCCCAAATTCTGAGTTGAGCTTCCCCAACATAGAAGCCAGAATGCACATTCCCAGTCTCCCTGGCTGCTAGGGGGCAGAGCCACTCACTGAAAACGGCAGTTGTGACAGAGGCAATGTGAAGGAATAAATGCGTAGGAAATCCATCTTTTGTTAAGTATAGTGGTGGAAGCATCCAGCTCTTCATAGCTGTGGTGACAGAGCTTGGCTAGTCCCAAGTTGTCACTGGTACACATTGAGGCAGCTGTGTGGGCTCTGGTTAAATTGTGGAAACCGTGGTATTTTTTTCCTACAACACCCCTCACAATGCGGTTGGGTGTTGAGCTTCTTAGCCTGGGTCTCTGAACTCTTTGGAGAGTAAGTGAGTACCCTGGTATCCTTAGCCAGAGCTGATTCTGCTACCTGAAACTCCAGTCCCCAGCTAAGAACAGAGGTTTGGGAATCCGGTTGCCGTGATGGGAGCTAATGAGGCCATCTAAGGAAGGTATCAAGTGTGAGCAGTTGGTGGAAAAGAAGCAACTTTTTCAGAAGAGAAGCTATGCTGCTGTTTTTCTCAAAATCTCATTTCAAAAGCAGGTCATGCATGAGATAGTATTCCGCTAAGCTCCGAGGGAACCTGACAACATCTCTCATGTTGGCTAGGTTTCAGTTTTTCAGTAACACATAAATTTACAAAATATGTGAAGAATTTCAGCATGCTGGCCTTTCCTAGGGGAATAATACTGTTATCAAAGTTTTAGAAGAAGAGTCAGCTAATGTCAAACTAGAGAAAACATTTTGCCTTTCCACTGCACACTTTATCTGTACCTCACAAAATATTCTGTGCTTTGACCTTGCTCAACTGATTTTTTGTTTTTTTGAAAAGCTATCTAAATATATAAGGTGCTATGCAGGTCAAATAAATGTACATTTGTCTCTAGAATCTTGGTACCATACATTGACAAATAAATAATCTATTCATCGTCCAATCCAGAGTGTGACACTAGAGTTGGGAGACCCATTTCTGCTTCTTTTGATTGAGATTACTTGGGGCCAGGGTTGTCAGATTGAGCAAATAAAAGTGTAGGATGCCCAGTTAAATCTGACTTTCAGATAAATGGTGAGTAATTTTTTAGTGTAATATGTCCTGTGTAATATCTCGTGGTAGAAACAGTATGAAGTAATGGGTTAGAAAAATGCAGAAAAAAGAAAACCGATGGGACTTCATGATGGATTAGCTATGAGGGGTGGGGAAGAGAAATGTGTCAAGGACATTGTCCAGGTTCCTAGCTTAAACAGCTGAATGAGTGACAGTGGCAGTTACTAAGACAAAAAACTGCAAATGGTTCAGGGTTGTCAAGAAACACTATGAGTTTGGGTAAATCCCTCTGTCTTCGTGTAGGTGTCATATTAGGACCTCAAACTTGTAAGGCAGACATATGTCAGCTACTCAACAGTCGGCTGATTCTATGGCTGTGATGTCTTCATGGCCTCAACATCTTCCCATTAACATGGGTCAAATGACCCAATCATCCTTGATGTCCCCTGTCCTCTTCTCCTAGATCCCTTCTGTCTCCGAGTTTTTTTACTATTACCTTGGGAGTATCTCCCATTCAGAAGAGACAGCAAGACTTTAATTTACCAAGTTTTCTCAGTGGAGCTGGGACAGTCACTTACCTGGGATGGAATGTAAGTGTTTATTTTGTTGGCCAACTTGGATTGGCAGCGGTTGCCTGAAATGATGTCTTGAAAAGGAGCCTGAGCCTCGTTCCAGGCCTAGCTAGGGCAAGTGTCACCATCGTTCACTGGTATCTGCCAAGGGCAGGGGTGTGGGGACAGGCAGCACTCATGATACCTATTTGACATTTGTAGATAGCATTTTGACAGGTAGCTCTCCAGAAACTAGGGTGCCCCACCTTTGGAGAGAGCCCTGGCTTCTGGTCATCTGGTAATTGCTCTAACAAGACTTATCCTTTTGTAGTTTCTCTCTCTGACTAGACTGTGAACTCCTTGAGGGCAGGATGTATGCCAGAATTATTTTAGTTTCACCCCCCTTGCCTGACACATGAAGGAAGGAAAGACTCGATGTGTATTTGCGGGACTTAGTGAATGGATGGCTCTGTCTACTATTGATAGCTTGTCCCTCCCTATGGTGTCCTCTTTCTAGTCAAAGTTCCATGACCACCTCCCTTAAGTGTTTGATTTTCCTTTACTAGAGGTTAACCCTTTCACTCTTGAATAATGGCCTTTAATTCTATGGTGCAAAGTACATCAGTTCTCAGTGATACACGTGGTATATTAAATAAGTCAAACATGTTTTAATATCCTATTGAGAAGGCTAGCTTCCATGGATAATGGATAATAGTGGTCAACTCAGAAATGCTTATTTTAGTTTATTTGAGGCAACTTGCCATACACAATTTTCTTGGGCTAAAATAATTAATTTGTGATCTTGTGAGCCTTATCCAGATTAGAAGTAAAAGCTGGCAGCTTTGCCCATGTGAAAAGCAGGGAAAAAAAGATAATACAGCATTGAAGCAACTAGGAATATTAACCTGAAGTACTGATGTCTGAGAGGTGGGAATAACAGCGCACGCCATCCAACTGTTACGTTGGATTTTCATGTAAAATACCAAGATTTATTTATCTGACCCACTTACAAAATTGTAAGATGCCTTCTCACTTGTTAACTTATGAAATATTTTTCAAGGTCCTGGTCCCTGCTAGGTGTGGCATTAGGCACATAAGGAGAAGGGAAATTCAGCACAGATATGGTTCTTGTCCTCCCTGAGATTATAGCCCAGGAATCTTGGACTAGCCCATGCTTTCTTAAGTACTCAGATCATATGAGAAATTCCTAACATGAGAGAATAATTTGTATCTGTTTTAGGGGCAGAGACTCTTCAGTTAAATTCTCAATAAATTACTGAAGCAATAATTTGTCACGTGAAGTTGGCCGTTGCTCACACACAGAGACAGGGCTTCAGTAGTGCCATAATATCACTCATTTATTCAGTTTTAATTTCCACTGAGGTTTTTTTTCATGGAGGAGAAAAAGGGAAAAATAATGGCAAAGGAATCGTATCTCTAAGACCGCTATGTAAAGAAAGGGGTGTTCCTTGTGGGAGGCAGCACATGAAGCCACCAATGTCCTTCAACAAGAATTATCAATAATCACCATCTAGCAGACAAGGGGACCTGGAGAGAAGACATGCACTGGATGGGACAAGAAGAATTTGAAGAGGTTCTATTACATGAAAGGACTAGACTTAGCCAGGGAATTGTGTGCAGAAAGTGGAAAAGACCACAGGCAATTTTAGTCAGCATGGAAGAACTAAGTGTAGAGGAAGAGCTGAAACTAAAATTAGCCTAGTTAAATGTATGAACAAATGAATGATCAAAGGATTAGCAATCTAGAAGGAATTTAGAGGTCATTGTATCCAACCACTCATTTCAAAGACGAAAAATGAACTTCTGGAGAGAAGTGATTGAGACAAGGTCATAGAATCAGGGCTACTTAACAACCGTGTTTACCCAAGTTCAGAGAATGGGACAGAGTGGAAAATGATGATATGTTGGAAGCCAGCTTAACTTTCTTTACAACTTTCCAGAGGGCTGGTCCTGAATGCAGGGCTAGTTGCTCTCTCTCTATTTGAAACACTATAGTATTTTGTAGATATCTCACGGTCAAGGTATTTATGGAAATGACAGCTTCATAATTGTTTTCTCTGTGAAGCCTTTGCTCACAGATGCTTTCACCTCTTTTGTAGATAGCGATAAACATTTTCATTACCTGAAGGATTTAAACAAGCACAAACAAATAAATCAGCTCCCCACAAAATTGCTATTTTTTAAATATCTACATCTGAACAATCTAGACAAGTTTTACATTGTCATGCAATTCTGTGCTGGTTGCAAAAGAGGGTGAAAATCAGAATAATGCAAATGTTCCTCCCAACCTGCAAAAGGTCACACTACAGGAAATTCAATCTTCCTCCTTCGTGTAGTAAATGCCAAGAGGCCTAACCAGCTGGGAAGAGAGTCTCTCTCTCTCTTTCTCTCTGTGAAGCAGCAAAGCTGTGGGTTAAATTTGTTTGTTTTGACTTCATTAGTTCTATTTTGTTTTTTTTTAAGAAAAGAAAATATGGCCCTGGCTGGTATGGCTCAGTGGACGGACTGCCGGCCTTCAAAAGGGCCGCCGGTTTGATTCCCAGTCTGGGGCACATGCCTGGGTTGCTGGCCAAGGCCCCGGTGGGGATGTGAGAGAGGCAGCCACACATTGATGTTTCTCTCCGTCTCTTTCTCCCTCCCTTCCCCTCTCTAAAAATAAACAAATAAGATATTTGAAAAAATAAATAAAAGAAAATATGCATTAAAATACTGGAACTGGAAAATTGTTACAAAGGAAGGAAGGCCAGCGCTCTACTTCTTGACATGGAGGTGGAGGGATGGTGGATGGGGGAAGGCCATGAGGGAGCGGGGAGAAGAATGTTGTGACCCTGTGCTTGTTGCCAGGGCGACCTGCGCTCCTGGGCTGGTCAGATGCCTGCCTCTGCCTCATAGCATCACAAACATTTGTTCCCTCCAAATGTGTGAGTCAGTTGACGCAACTTTCCATCCAGCTTCACATACTTGGGCAATCTGCACGAGGGCTGCTTACTGAGCAGCCTGGACTGTTTTACCAAGATTTCAATATACCTCCTCCAAAAACAGAAACTAAAAGCAGCCCGATTTTGGGGGCAGGGAGGCGAGTACAGATAACCTAAATCACACATGAATCATTCTTTCAAAACATTTATTGAATGCCTTGCTCACTGCCAGGCCGTCTGCTCGGTGGTAGGGACAGAGTCCAACAACATGGCCACAGCCTTCTAGGAGCTTATTGTCCACAGGGCTGAAGGAGGGTTCATGGTAGGCAAAGAACCCACGCACTGCCAGCCACAGAGCAGAGTGGTTAGTGTGTTCTGAATGGAGTCAGTCGGCCTTGGTCCAGCTACTGGCTATGAACTGAGCAGCCTTGAACAGAGCACTGACCCTCCGCATTGCAGTTTCTTCATCTACAAACAGGAGTGCGCTGAGTTATAACAAATACAACGCCTGGGACAGTCATGACCCTAAAGCTTACCTTGGAAGCAAAAGGATAAGTTGGCTAAGCCCAAAAGGAGTAGAAGCCGCGAGGAGTCCGTCCCAAGGAGAGGGGTTGCCTGGACAGACGTGGTCGACTGCACTGCACATTAAGGAAATTGCATGTGGTTCTTAATGGCTGAGAGGAAGTCCTGGGAAGGGGAGGCCAGGAAGTGAAGGTGCAAACAGAGAGAGAGCCTGAAGGGGACCGCTGACAACTCAACTGAAGCAAGGAACAGGATTAGGCTTGTACTATAGTGAGGTCCTGCTGGGAAGGGGGATTGGAGGGGAGACGGACTGGAGGCAAGGGGACCAGCCAGGGCATCTCTGCAGCGGTGCGAGTACAGCAGAAATGCAGAGAAAACACTTCAGATACAGATTAGACGACAGCAGAGTAAGAAGCGCCTTCTATTACGGCCATTTGATTTCTGAACTAATACTTTGGGAAATTGTGTTCTCCAAATAGTGAATTCAAAAACATACCCATGCATGGATACAGGAGTCTGTTAGGCACCAGAGGGGTGGCGTACCAGGTTAAATTGAATGTAGTCCAAGCCATGCACAGACTAGTGAGGGGGACGGTACCAAAATAATTACAATACGTGGCGGAACAGGTGTGCCATTAAAGTAGCAAGAAAGGCAGGCTGGAGTGCAAAGATCAGGACATATTTACAGGAAGATAAGGGCATTTGCGATGGGGCTTATGAAATAAGAGGATTTTGACAAGTGGGGAATGGAGAGAGTTCATTCCAGTCCACAGGACACCATGACCAGGGACAGAGAGGCACAAACTGAGGACGTTCAGAACAGCAAACGGCTTGGTTTGTCTGGAAAGCTGTTTCTGTAACTGCTTTAATTTTTTAAGACAGTGTTACTTCGGTGTAACTGACACAAGTGGACTGTACATATTTCAAGTGTACGATAAGATTAGACATGCATGTACCCATTGTGACTCTTCTTCCCTACCTTTCTTTTACTATAGTTTACCCTAGCTAGAATTTTAATAATGCAATAAAACAATATAGATTCCTTTTTTCTGGTTTCTTCTACACAGCATAAGTATTTTAAGATTTAATAGTTCATTCCCCTTAATTGCTGAGTAGTAACCCATTGTATGCATATACCATTTGTTTATCCATTCACCTCTTCATAGATATGTGGGCTGACTCTAGTTTGCGATTATTATAAAAATGTCATTATGAATTTTTGTGGGTTTTTATGTACAGAGGGTTTTATTTCTCTTGAATAAATAGCTAGGAGTGGAATTGTGGGTTCATATGGTGGATATATGTTTAACATTTAAAAAATTGCCAGACTGTGTATCAAAACGTTGGTACCATTTTTTTTTTTTTCATTCCCAATCAGCACTCTGTGGAGGTTTTAATTCTTCCACATCCTTGTCAAAACTTGGTATGATCAGTATTTTTAATTTTAGGCAGATTAATGTGTGTCGTGGTATCTCATTGGGGTTTTAATTTGCATGTCTGTAAGGACTAACGGTGAAGAATGTTTTTTCATGTGCTTATTTCCTACCCATCTATCCTCTATGGTTAAATGTCTGCATAAAAATTTGCCCCTTTAAAAGTTATATTATTGAATTTAGAGAGTTTTTAATATATATTCTGAATACAAGTCCTTGATCAGACGTATCTGATAAACAAAACACCAGTCTGTGGCTTCTGTTTTTATTCTCTTATGTTTTCAAGTTAAAAAAAGAAAGAATACAATTTCAATTTTAACAAATCCAACTTATCAATTTTTTCTTCATGGATTGTACTTCTGATGCTATATGTAGAACATCTGCCTGACCCAAATTCATAGAAGTTTCAGCTTGTATTTTCTTCTAGCAGCTTTATGCTTTTAGCTCGTACCCTTAAGTTGATAATGCATTTGAACTAACTTTGGTATGTGGTGGAAAGCATAGATTTAAGTTCATTTTTGCATTTGGACATCCCATTTTTACAGTAAGAGGTGTCAAGAACACTGCCGTTTCACCACTGAATTGCCTTGGCACTTCCCTCAAAAATCAGCTGTTTATGTATGAGTCCATTTCTGGACTCCCTATTATGTTCCTCTGCTCAGTTCATCTATCTTGATATCAGTACTGCACTGCTTTGTTTTTGTTTTTTGTTTTTATTTTATTGTTGTTCAAGCATAGCTGTCTGCATTGTCCCCTACCCCGGCCAACCCCACTGTTCTGATCACTGTAACTTTACAAAAACTCATGAATGAAGTGGTGTTGGTCCTCCAGTTTTGCTTTCTTTGAAGTCATTTGGTCCTTGCAGGTCCTTTGCATTTCCATGTGAATTTTAGAATCAGTTTGCCAATTTGCACAGAAAAGCCTGCTAAGATTCTGCTTGGTATGACATTGCATCTACAGATCAATCAGGAGAGCATTTCCATCTTAACAGTACAGGGTCATTCTTTTCTGTGTATCTGTACTTGGCAGGTTTCTTTAAAAAATTTTTTTCTCTCAGTGCTGAGAAGATGTCACTTGACTATCTCCTCCTGTGCATGGCTCCTAATGAGAAAACAAAACGAAACGTTGCTGCCTTAGTCTGCTCAGGCTGCTATCACAGCGTGTCAGAAACTGGATGGCTTGTAAACAACAAAAATTCGTTGCTTGCAGTTCTGGAGCCAGGGGAGTACAAGGCCAAGGCAGCAGCAGAGTCCATGTCTGGTGAGGGCCCTCTAGCTGGTTCACAAATGGCCACCTTCTTACTCCTTCTTGCTGTGTCCTCACATAGGAAAAGGGGCTGGAAGCTTTTTAACATCTCTTTTATAAGGAGAGTACTCCCATTCATAAATGGTTCCACCCTCACGGCCAAAGCACCTCCTGAAGGTCCTGCCTGCTCACACCATCCCATGGGGGATTCAGTGTCAACATAAGAATTTGGGGGCCGGGGACACAAACATTTAGTCTGTAGTAGCTGCCTTCTCTTTTCCTCTATATAACGTGCCATTTTTCTTTTGCAGCTTTTATGATTTTCTTTTTATTGCTGGTGTCAAGCAATTTGATGATAATGTGCCTCAGAGACACGTTCTTCAACTGTCACATATACAGGCTTTATTGAGCTTCTATGGAGCGATGGGTTAATAGATTTTTAAAAAAAATCAAATTTAGACAATTCTTAGTCATTATTTCTTCCAATAGTTTTTGTCCTCTGCCCGCTTTGAGAACCCAACTCTAAGTATATTAGGTTGCCTGAACTTGGACCATAGCTCACTGATTCTCTGGTCATTTCTTTAAAAAATTATCCTTTCTCTCTCTATTTCATTGTGGATAGTTTCTCTGAGTAGGCCTTATTTCCTATCAACCCCATCCAGTGTGGTTTTCACTTCACACATTGTGGTTTCCATCTCTATGAGTATGATTTACATCTCTTTATATCTTTCTTGTGTTTAACTTTTTGAACACATGGAATCCAGTGGAAGTCACTATTTTAATGTCCTTGTTGGCTAATGCTAACATCGTGTCAGTTCTGGATCAGTTTCAATTGACTGGTTTTCCTCTTTGTAATGACCTATTTTCCTAGTTCTTTGCATGTCTGGTCATTTTTTAGTAGATTCCAGATATTGTGAATTTTACCTTGTTGAATGCTGGGTAGTTTTATGTTCTCAAGAGATTTCTCCCCCCCACCTCTCAGGACATAGTTAAATTACTTGAAAAACATTTGATCTTTCCAGGGGTTGCTTTTCAGATTTGCTAGGCAGGACTGGGTGGCATTGCACCTATGGTGAATTCTGTCCCTCTCCTGAGGACACTCCCTCAGTGTACTCTACCCAGTGTCCTGTGAATCCTGACATTTTTTGGTCCCACAGGCAGAACAGACGTTATTCCTGGCCTTATGTAAGTTCCAAGCAATGTTATCTCTAACCTTTGGGGTCATTTCTTCCTGGCCTGTTTCCTTACACACACGAGCTGATCAGTACTCAGCTGCACTCAGGATCCTCTTCAGATCTGCAGCTTTCTCTCTGCACAGCATTCTCCCTTCCACTCTCCACTCGATGCTGGCTGTTTTGGTCTTTCTGGACTCTCAGCTTTGTCTTCCTAACTCAGGAAGACTTTCTGGCTCCAATGGGTCTCCCTCTTCCCATGCCAAGGTCTGAACATTCTCTCAAGGCATCTTAGGGGCTGCCTTGTTTCTTTCCCAACTCTCAGGAATCACTGCCTAATGACCCAGGTCTTGAGCATGTATTTTGCCTGTTATTTGGTTGTTTCAGGTGGGAGGGTAAATCTAGTTCCTGTTACTCCACCTTGGTCAGAATGGAAGTCTTGTACCTTGCGTTTTAAGATGTATGTCTTTAAGATATAATCTTCTCAGCATGGTAGTCTTTATTAGGAAGGCATTATGGCCTTTGCTGTCATCGATGCGTTAAGTGACAGATTAGATTGTACTTGCACCAGGTCAATTCTAAGGCATTTATTGGGCAGCTGTTATGTTACTATGCTATGTGCCCAGCACCGTTTACAAAAATGAATCAACTGCCAAAGGTGTATGGCTCCCTGGCATCACTTCACCGACACAGCAAACAACTTTGGAAGGAACCAATAACAGGGCTTGAATATTATCCATGCCTTTAATATTCCCTCCTCCTTTCAGGTCCCTGCCAACGCCTCCACTAATTTTGCATCAAGGACAGCTGGAGGAAATGAGTCACTCAAGTCACATGATTTTACTCATTGTAAGCAGCCCTTAGGCTTAGACTTAGGGGCAGAAGGTGAAACTCCAGAGCAAGGGTCCTTAGCCTCCTTCCTCCTGGTCCAGGCCATGGGCACAGATCTCATTACCACCTGAGCTCCATCTTCCATCTCCTCCCCATCACTCCAGTCCCTGGAAAAATTGTCTTCCACAGAACCAGTCTCTGGTGCCATAAAAGTTGGGAACCACTACTCTAGAGGGAAAGAGTTAATGCTGATGAGCTGTTGACTTCTCTGTTTCATGCTCTTACTTCACTCTCATAACCATAACAGAAAGTTGGCTCTACTTCAGCTAGGAGAAAATGAAGCCTCAAACAGCTCCAGCCGAGACCTGGAGGGAACGAAGCAGGCTAAGGATGCAAGGCTGACGACACGAGGGGGTGGGGTTATGTACATATAACCATCTCCATAGCGTTTCTCATTTTGAGATGAGCATTTCATAAACGTTATTGGAAGCAGTATGTTGACCTTACAGGAGCTGGAGCAGCTGACATTTTACCTGCATTGGAGCCAGGGTCGGCGCTACTCTGAATGAGAAACCAGTTATCCCATCTGCACTGAAGGAACTTCTTCTGATCATTTGTTAAGGCTTTTCTTTCCAAGGGACTGAGTGACTATAATTAATTTCCCCACTGCCATTCCCTCCTTAATAAATTCCTCCCACATTTGGATTCACGAGGAAATGAATTTCATCGCTAGAAAACAGAAAAAGGACATTCAGCTAAAGCATGAGAGATTAGTTTGTTGAAAGCCTAGTGAGCTAGTCAAATTGAAACTGCCTCTCAAGCCGTAATGGGATGAATCATATTAACATGTAGATTCTGTTTCAGCAAACCTGGAGTGGGTCCTGAGAGTCCATAGTTTTCAGAAACCCTCAGGTAATTATGCCACTGCCACGGTGTCCCTGGCATACCTATTTGAGTAGCAAGGAGCTGGAAGACATCATCAAGTCTTCCTTTCTCATGTCTCATTCATGTCTCATTTTGCCACTAAGTCCCTGGTGTAATCTGAGAACCCTTCTCAAATGGGCTTCAATTTACTCCCAGTATAAACTGTTCTCTAAGGTTCCGTCAGCTCTGAAAAATGTATCAGGTTCTGGAAAGAATAGGTCTAAATTTCTTGTACCCATGAATGCACCCATCCTATTGGCAGACGTGTATGGACCACCTACTACTACTGGTCCGACACTGAATAAGGTACTGGCTGATTAAGTGTGCACTAGGTCAAACCCCTGCACTGAGAAATCATTTGGAGAGAAAATCAGGCAGTGACAACATGATGCCATACATGCTGCAAAGCCACGTAACAGTGGTCATTAGGAGCTCACAGAGGTCTGACCCTCTGTGTTTTGGATGCCAAGAAGGAGGTGTGCACCTCCTTGGGCCAGCCCTGGGACTGTTGACTCTCAAATCCATTCCTTATACTTTCCCTGACTTTGCTCAGTATGACGGGGGTGTCATTACTTGAGACTTCTGTGTCACGTGGCTTCCGTCCATAGGAGCCACTAGAGGATACTGGAGGGCAGGAGGAAGGGAAATACCCCGGTGGCTTCTCAGCTCTCCCTTCACCATTGTGACTAATGCTCTATATTCAATTCCCTCCATTTAAAATGCCAGAGCAGCCTTTTCCTGGTTGGACCCTGATGGAAATGCTTCTGCAGGCTGGGTTTTGATTTCCTGTGATTGTAAGGCTTCCTCTCTGCTTGGGCTATGTAGGGCAGTGCCGGGACAGCTGGACGATCAATCTGGAGCAGCATGGACTCTCAGATTCTCAGAAGTGAAAGTACTTGGGGCCCTCTAACTCCAGTAGGACTGTAGCTCCAGGGCCTCCTGGGACAGAAGAGCTGCTGACCTTCCCAAGGCCAACCCCAAGGCCAGCGATCCCCCCACCAGCCCCTCTGCCCTTGAGTTCACAGCCCCTGAGGACTAGCAATTCTAAGCTGAAGGACTGTAACAGCAGTAAGAGGACTGGCCACTGGAAGCAAGGAAAGTCCTTGGAGCTCATCACAATATTAAACTTTGCAGCTCTTACAAATAGGCCGACAGAGGTCACAGTTCTGGTTCCCTTGGAAAAAAAAATGAATATGCTGCAATGTGGTCAGAGTTAAAGGATGTGTTTTTTCTCATAAATGGTGCCTCAAACGGTTTTTGAAACCTAATATACAGACTGAGGCAATCACTGTAAAAAAGGATTTTTCCATCTGGGGACCAGGAGTATCTTGGGACATTTCCAAGGCACCACAAGGATCATTGTTAAAGAAATTCTAAACATCTGTTTTGCTCTGCCAGTGGTAACGTGTAGACTGTGGGAATGCTGAATGAGAGAGCTGGGGGGCTCTTCTCCATCTCCGAAGGCTTCCTCTTTCACTCATCTACTCCTCGGTCCATTCGCCCATCCATATGTTCACCCAGTGAATATTTATTCAGTGCCTAGCCTACCTTGAGCAAGTCACTGGGCTGGGTGATGGGGATTAGAATGACAAACAAGGTCACTGTACCCACGGAGCTAGAGATCAGATGTTAGACAAATAAAGGCACAAACAAGTGGAAAAGCGCCACGTGGTGAAAGCTACAAAGGGCTAACCTTTGGAAACTCAAGTTGGGGAAGCTTAGTGTTTCCTGTGAGTCCAAGTGAAGGGGTGATGAGGTATAGACATCTTCAATGAGATATGTTTTTTCCTTACATTCTTATAGTTCATAGCTTATGTAATACTTGAGCATACATAATCTCATTTTATTTCCACACTGATGCTGCAATGAGAAGATTAAAAAAAAAGAAGTTTGAGAATTACTGTAATGGAAGTTAATGCAAATGAAAATGTAAGAGAACAGGTAAAAGGGTAAGGGTAAGTAAGAGAGTAAATGTTTTCAAGTCTCTGTTCTTCACTTATCAAAAATTGGTGGTCTTGTCTTCTAATGCTAGGGATCATAATCTAGAAACGAAAAGACATGCCACCGAAGTACACACAAATTCTAGCAGTTTAGCTGTGGCAGAATTTGGTTACATTACAGTTACCTCTAGTTTTGCTGAGGAAAACAGAGGCAAAGCTACCTTTGGAACAAAGGTGTTCTCTAGTCCCAGAGAAAAGGAGCCTTAGCTACAAATAATAGTCTCCAAAAGAAGCAGCTATAATTGCAGTAACAAAGGATGCTTTTCCCATGTTCTGAATGTGCAGAGGCCCAATGTTCCTTCGTCTGGTATCTTTGGGCCTTGCTTATTTACTTTAGTGGCTTCAACTAAAAAAGAAACAATATGGTTGCTTTCTGGCTTTATATTAAAAACTATATAAAGTGGGAAAAAGAGAGGAAAAGTTTCATTTACTAAATACTCCTAGCTTCATGAGAATTACTGATGTCTTCTAGTATCATATTAATCTGCTTAACTGAATGGTTAGTATATTTCCATGATGATCATATTAATCATTATAAAGTAGATTTATGCTGTGGTATCAAATTATCTTGAAACCTCAGTCATCTAACATAGTCAAACTTTACAAAAATAAAGTGGACATTTGCTATATGTCCAAAAATGATCTGAGGTAGGTGGGGTATGGAATCTGTTCCATTAGGTCATTCAGGGAGCCAGGCTTAAGAAAGCTTCACCAGTTTGTACTTGCACCTCCAAGAATACCTGTGTCCATCACTGATAGCCCAGAGTGTCCACATCATTCCTGCTTATATTACAATAGCCAGAATTAGTCACAAGGCTCAACATTACTAAGGAAGGCCTGACATTCAAGGGAACAAGTGGACTATTTGGTGAGCACTACCATTTCTGTCACTATAACGTATTTCCAGAACTCTACAAAACTGATCCAGTATGGGAGCTACTATTGTTGCCACAATGGTCCAAAGCATACCAAAGCACAGAGTTCCTTTAAGCTCTTGAGTCTGTACAGGTGAAGAGAGGGTAACAAGCATTTTTTGAGCTCCTACTATGTAGCCAACATTTTGTATGACAGATACTGTGAATCGACTTACTCAGTCTCACTGCATTCTTTTTATGATGTTAACGCTTAAAGAACAATCCATCTTCCCAGATTCCCTTGCAGCTATGTTTCTGGAGTTATATTAGGTTTGGCTGTGGTTTCCATAGGATTTGGAAGGTGGAGGTGAAAAGGAAGACACACTCTTAGTGTTTTTGACCTGCTACTGCTGGCAAGCAAGGCTGTCAGTGTACAAAAAAAATTAATAAAAGGCAATGACACCTGGCTTGAAGCATCAGTGTCCAATCACCAGCTTTCCAAGTGTCAAGAGGCAGTTGCAAGGTGCCAGCACCCTCATCACAGTCTCTTGGTTTTGGGCTTCACTGCTCTGGTACTGTATACTTTCAAGAGTTCCAATGGCAACCTCCTGCTTCCCACTTTCTGGTTCTATCAGTTTTATAGAGTTCTGAGGATCAGTAATGGAGGCCCAATCTATAGTCTTCCTATTTTTTTTGTAAGCAACTAATTCCTTATATAGGCATATCTCATTTTATTGCATTTGGCTTTGTTATACTCCATTGATACTGCATTTTTTAACGAATTGAAGGCAAGACCCTCCACCAGCAAAAAGATTATGAATTGCATTATTGCAATACCACTTTACTGAGGTGGTCTGGAACTGAGCCCATAATATCTCCAAGGTATGCCTATACTGAATCCTTCTCTGCTTAAATTACCCAGACTGATTTCTATTCTTTCACTGTAATATGACTAAAACATTTGCTAAATACTAGTATATATATAAATTCTTCTAACTACTTTCTGAGGACTCTTAATTGTTGAAATGAGTGAACTTGTCATTTTATGGTGTCTAGGTCTGATATAAAATAACTACCAGCATAAATTTGTTTCAAGTCCCCTTTTTTAGCTTTAAATTCCAGGTAAACAAGCTCTATAATAAATTCTATTCTCTCAAAATTCAGAGCAAACTTCATGTATACGCACCTCATTTTGAGAGGCATTTAATCTCTGTAACAACTCTGCAAAGTAGGTCATATTATGCCCATTTTATAGGTGGGTTAACTGGGGCTTAGAAAGACAAAATAAGTTGTCCAAGACCACAAAAGAACTAGGATTAAACCTAGGCCCTTCTGATTTCAAAGCCACAAACTCTTTTTACTATCATATGCTGACTTCTGAAAGAACAAGCATTGATTGATTCTCATTTGCTCTGAACATTGGTTTGTAAAGAAGGCTTAATTAGTCCACTTAGCTCAGTGCTGATATGCACTAGTTAGGTTTTCTCTTCTCCACAGATGTCAGAAGCTAGAAACATCTGCCTCAAACGGTGTACTTCTCACCTCAGGGAGGATTCAGAAAGAAAAGAGGAATGGAACACAACTGAAGTTCTGTGAACTAAAAAAATGACTAAAACACAAGGTCTACATATACTGCTGGTTGCATGTAAATAGCACAATTATAATTTGTACACAAGTATAACAGATCTGTGAAATGTGGAAACGATGCAAATTGACATCAGTGTAATCCTGGGATTACTAGTGTTTCAGCAGAAATATTTTGGTTAGCATCCCTACTCTGGCTCGTGCATAGAGTTTTATCTGCCACTCTCCTTCTCTACATATGTGACAGCAGGCTGGAGAATTCCGTCATCAAGACTGACTGGAATATTTCTATAAAATGAGGTATGGCCTTGGTAGGAGTCTACACCTTCTTAGGGACTCAATTCCTATCCTTGTCTTTCCTGGAGAAATTAATCTAAAGTTACTAGTGCAAGTTGACCCAGTTCTGCAAACTGTCAGCTGCTACCGATGCGGTACCAGAAAAGCCACGCTGTAGCTTTTCTTTCATCTACCCAAACAGCTGTTTTATATTTGTCAACACAAAGTTTTATCCAAGGCTTTCCCAGCAGTTAATAAAATTATCTAAAAAAGTTTTTAACACATCTTCATGACACTGAAAGAATCCTTTGATAATCTCCTTATGGATAGACAGCACTGAAAGATGAATGGATAAAAGGAAAGAGATTACATTTGCTAAGTGCCTACTATGTCCCAGGTATTAGATGCATATCAACTTATTTAATTCTTAAAATAGTATATAGATAGAGATACTATCACTCTCATTTTATATATTAAAAAAAATAGGTCAACTATATGGTGACAGAAGCAGACTAAACTTTGGATGATGAGCATGCAATGCAATCTAAAGATGATATATTATAATGTTGTACACTTGAAACTTATATAATCTTATTAACCAATGGCAACCCAATAAATTTAAGTTTATAAATATTTTATCTATTTGTTTTTAGAGAAAGGGGAAGGGAGGAAGAGAGGGAGAGAAACATCAATGTGTGGTTGTCTCTCACACACCCCCTACTGGGGACCTGGCCCGCAACCCAGGCATGTGCCCTGACTGGGAATTGAACCAGCGACCCTTTGGTTTTCAGGCCAGTACTCAATCCACTGAGCCATACCAGCCAGGGCAATTTAATAATTTTTTGTTTTAATTTGAAGAAGTTAGACCAATGAACTAAAGTCACTCAGATATAAGTAGAAAAGCTAGTAATAAAACCCAGGTTCACCTGGCCTGAAAGTCAATCACCTATTCACGACTGCACAATGCAGCTATTAAAATTATTGCCAGAGAGCTTGAGAAAATAGCTCCAAGAATTCTAACTTCTGGATCTAGTTTCGTTTCCAGGTAACATGAGAAAACATTTTCCAATTGCCTGAATATTTAATAATACAAGAAATGAAAACAAATTGCAGCCCTTGGCCTTCACTGCATGTTTCATAACAGAGATAGAGGAGAGGGTTTTATTCTAGGGGGAAAAGGAGCAGCCCATTACCGGTGAAAGTGTGTCTACAAAGGGCAAGTGATTCGACATTTTAGATGAGAGCAAATGAACATTAAAAAGATTGTGCAGCCTGGAGTTTTAATTCTCATGGTCAAGGGTTCTTGCTCAAATGTACCCCTTCCTCTATCTGTCTGTTGCCTTTTTATGGGTATTTCCCTGTCAAAGCCAGGCTGGTATGGTGATAGCAACACTCTTACCTATGCCTTCTCCTGGCCTCAGCTTGGTCCTAAAGGGAGAAGACACACCTTCTAGACCTCTGTCACTTTCAGAGGAGAGGGCAAAAATCCATCATCAAGTCCATTTCTTAGCTAAGCTGCCTGTCCACTCCTTGCTGCCCTGCTCTCGAAGGGAATAAACTGTCTTTTTCTTCGCGCCTTTCGAGGCCGCCTCTATGTCCAGCTGGCATCACAGTGCCTAAGAATTCTTGATCCAAACACTAGACGGAGCACAGCATCTTTTATTCAGCAGAAACCTGTACATATTGATTTGGGACTGTCCAAGGTGTTTTTCTCCAACAAGGTCAGGACATGAAGTGTTTGGGTTAACCGCATTTTTCTCATAACTAGTTATCACTTGTCATAAACATGTCAGATCTATTTTCAAAGAGGCAGAATATAATTACACTTTTGTGATTTTTTTTTTTTGTTTTCTATTTCTGTCTCCAGCGTCATTCTCTGCCCTTCTCTGCCTCGGTCTGTGCTCCAAGATGTCAAACTCTATGTCCTAATCAGAATCGCTCAGGCTTGCTGGTCTCTGGCTTCCAGTTGTGTGCAGCCAATCAGAAGCCTGGGCAGGAGATTCTAGGGCTAGACCACGGTTGGTCTCGCAGGGCTCTAGTTCTCACCAAGGTGCTATAACTTGCTCCTTTCCTTCCTCAGTCCCAGGGTGGGAACAGTTTCCCCGCCTCTCCTAAGCCTTGGGTGCCTCTCCATCCATTGTCTATTCATTTAACAGAGACCACTCCTCTGGAAATAGTGCCTTCATGCTACACTCCCCAGTTAACCCTTCAAGAATGCATACTGGCAGGACCTGACCTACATCACTGTATTTAGTGAGTGACTTCTGTGTGCTGTTCTAAGAACTGTGGCAAACACAAAAGAAAAACGAGCCACACTGCTGTCCTCACCAAGCTTGACAATTCAGTTAGGGACATAAAACTCTCCAAGGCAAGTCATACTATGACTCTTGATCCAGGCAGTATCTCCAAAGGTCTACACTTGTCCCTACCCTGACAATGCCTCTGCCTACCCTGAGCCTTGTCCCACCCCTCGGGGTGGTGTAATCATCCAGGGAATAGGGCTAGCTGTGTGGCTGACTACACCCTCTACGTCCACGGATGACAGAGCACAGCTGGTTCTGGACTCTATTTTCTGTATCCCTCCCAGCCCATTTTATCCCGGACTTCTGCAGAGTCTGTTTCTTAAAATAGCTCACATTCAAGTTCTCTTTAGTACAGCGGTCCTACTCCAGTAGAAGCCAGGATCGTTCATCTCAGTTTTTGCAATAAGCCTCCCACGGCCCCCCAACCTCCAGTCCTGCCTCCTTCCAGTCCGCGCTTTACTGAGAAGCCACTGCTTTCAGACCCCTCCAGGGGTAAAGCCCTAAAGCTGATCATCACAAGCTCTCCAGACTCCAGACGCTTTTTTTCTTACATGTTCAGATCACTCCAAGGACACTGAACTTCTTCCTGTTCTTAGGAATTGTGTTTTCTTCTCTCCTTGGTGCCAAAACTCATACTATTTCCTTTGCCCTTCTTGTTTTCCTATCCTAACCTTGGACCTGGCTAACCTGTATTGTATTATTCAAGTCTCAGCATAGACATCTCTTCCTCAGATGTCTACCCCCTCCCTCCAAAAGCAGAACTTTGGATTAGGCAGCTTCCCTGTGAGAGAGCTTGACCAGCACCTTTCACTCCCCTCTGCCTTCCCATAGTCCTGTTTTGTAATCACCGGCTTGCTTGTACGTATTCCCTCTGGACAGTAAGCCACGTCAGGGCAAGAACTCTGTCACTGCCAGAGCCTCAGCCCCTCACAAAACAAAAAAAAACCTGAGTGGACAAAACTGTTTAAAACTCAAAATTTGAGAAGGAGAAAGAAATCTCAACCAGGTTTAACGGACCAGCAAGGTCGAAATTCTTATTCTAGTATTAGTTTGGAACAAGGGGAGTATGTCAACAGATACAGGACCTATATGTCCAGCTAACTATGTGCAGCTCTCTGTGCTCCAAACCCACCCTCCAGGAAGGAAAGTAAAATTCCACACATGTGTGGAAGGGAGGGCAGGGACCCCCTGTGAAGTCCCTGTTCTTCCTTCTCTCCATCCTGTGCCAGGTGATACCTGCTTGAATAGAAAATGCCCGCATGGTAGCATTGGGGTTATTTTCAGAAGCTTCATTATCTCAGCTGGAAAATCCTGGGACAGTTTTTTGCAAACCAAATGGAGTTCAATTAATGTATCAAGAGCAAAGGATCGAGACCTAAACACTGGGAGTCGTATTAGCAAAAATCCCTCAGTGCCCTGATGGTTGAGTTCAACCTCTTGAAGTATGCTTAGAAGAGGGGAAACTGAGCTTTTCCTGGAATGATCCTCAGAGGCACGGGCAAGAGCTGAAATGAACTGATTTTATTGTGTATTGAAATCACGGGGCCGTTCTTGGCAAGCCCTCTCCTCCACTCTTTTTCCCAGGGCTGACCAAAGATACTTAAATTCCTTTATTGTAAACTAGCTTTCTATTGCCAGGGAAACCTTACTAATTAATCTCCAACTGATTAAAAATGTATGATAATTAGGGCAGATCCTGATGTTTATCTTTGGAGAAAACATTTCTTAAAAATAACAAGGCTCTGAAAGTTTCTTAAGCTCATTAAAATGAACCTTTTGTGCTCTCTGTTGTATACAAAGATGCAAATTATGCAAGGCTCCTTATGGGGAAAAACAATATTGGCGTGGCCATTCACTTTCGCTTCCTCTCCCTTAAAAGATTCCAGTAAAAAGTCCGTAACATAGGTATAAACTCACAAGAGAATAAGAGGGGCAAGGACAAACAGCAATGGAGTCAGGTGGAGCCAGGTAACAGAGTGCTGAGTGGAGGGAGAGCCAGGGAACTTACAACCTGGAGGGTTGCAGAGATGTGAGTCCCTTGGCTCTGTACAACCTGCAGGGGCTTGGAACCTGCAGACAGAGACCCAGGGGCGATGTGGGGGCTGTAAACGAAGGTCTCAGGTGAGGTCTGCAAGCTGAGCAGTGGGACTCTCAGAAAGCAGACGGATGAGGGCTCTCCCACCCTCTCACCCCTTCTCACTCTCAAGGAAGGAGACTGGATGCTTCTGCTTCACAGAACTCAGTGAACCAAGAGAAAACTTCCGAACGTCAACATTTGCGGTAGGAAGGGGTCTCCCAGTAAGGCTCGCTCACCAAGCTGTAACTGCACAAGAATTCTCACCAACTCATCAGCCTCCCTCTCTGTACACAGGCTTCTTAGTCTCTCAGTGAAAAAAATGGGCAGTTAGCAAAAGATCACTGAAACCTCCAGCAAGGAAGATGAAGATCCAAACAGACAAACAGAAACACATTAACTGGAGAAACAAAGAGCACAAACACAGAAAACTAATTAATAGTCTCCAACAATTAAGAGAAAATAGGGTAGCCAGAAAACAAGAACACAATTGTACTAAAAAGAAACAGAGAACAAAAAGAGCTAAATATAACTGGTGAAATTTAAACAGAATATATTCATAGGAAAGGTAAAAAAAATTTTTTTAAATGTGATGAAAGTAATAGAGAAAGAGAGAGAGTGAGAGAAACAGGGGAGTGCACTACCAAATAATTAGGAGAAAATTTCCCAGACCTCAGACATGGGTCAGTGAATGGGTTTACAGATGGGGGCTGCAAAGTAAATGATAAAAACCATTGCTTTTTAAATATAAATCTTTTATAAGTATTTGATTTTTAAACTGTCCATCTTCATATTTTGGATAACATTTTATTTAAAAGTGACTTTAAAAGAGAATATGTTATCTGTTTTCTTAGGTCTGTTAGGAATGCTACAAGACATAACTCCTTACTCTGCCTCACTATGTACACTTAAAAATAATTCAACTCTTTAGGATTTTATTTTTTGGCTTCAGTTTTCTGACTATTTCAGCCCTGAACTCTCCCTTCCCAAACACCTTTAAACAAATTGTCGAAATGTTACTATCTATCTTACTTCCTATATTTCTCCAATGGAGAATGTGAGGGCCATTGAACCAAATCTCAAAGTCATCACTCTTTTTATGAATGCCCTTTTTATAGTAACAAAATGTTTCACTAGGGTTGTCTGAGTAAGAAGCAAGGATAGGTAGGTAGGTAGAGAGACAGACAGACAGACAGCCAGACAGATGACAGATACAGATACAGATGAATAACCATAATGGTAATGGTGCTCCTGGTGGTTGGAAGAGAGAAGTCCACGCTTTCAAATGAAGGTGCTAGATTGTCTAAAATACAATGCTCATGTTTTTTTGTTGTTTGTTTGTTTTTAGTTTTAAATGTGCTGGTAAAATGTTATTTTTTAAAAGTATAGTTGATAAAATAGAACCATTGACTTCTGTTCGCAGAATACATAGTCAATGACAAGCAATTCCATAGCCACGTGAGGAGGCTTCCAGTTCCAGCAAAACGGGGTTCTACCCAAATTCAGAAACCCTTCTGCTATGAACACCTGGATGTGCTAGATAAGATATAATAAGAAAAGTTTGCTTGCTTTGTTTTAATGTACTACTTACTGAGCTTGTAGGGCAGAGAGGGAAATTCCCAGGTGTTCAGAAAGGGCACCAGGGCAATGAAAACCAGCGTAGGGAGCATGCAAGCTGATCACAAGGCATCCTGGGAAAGTGGACCGGGGGTGGGGTCATGGCAGGTCGTGGGTTGAGTAATGGTGGGTGGGCTGAGGACTTGAAGTTTGATACAGAGATGATAGTCAAGGTTTTGCAATGCCCCCCAGTTGGGAAAACTGGAGCTGAGCTTCCTGCAGAGTGCCAGAAATGTCAAAGAGACGTCTTACAAAACAATCCCTGTCTGACAGCTTGGGGAGATGACCTGGACACTTCTCTCTGCTGGGAAATAAAAAACTTTCCCCTCCCCTTGCACTCAGATGTGAGGACATTTTTTATTGAAAGCTGCGTTTGTGCAGTGGTTATGTTGCCAGGAATTGGAGGATGCCTTCAATAAGTCATCTAATCATCACAATGATTACACGTGGTCAGGACTATTTAAGTCCATTTCATAGATGAGGAATCAGAGATTCTATAATTTACCTAAAGTTAAAGGCAACAAGTGACAGAATTGGAATTCAAAGCCATATTTGCTAGAGTTTTACTCGGTGATAACAGCATGTAGTTAATTTGGGCCTCTGCTTTAGATATTTAAACTGCGTTCACTTGCTGCTGCACCGTTATACATTGATTTTACATTTGTCCTTTGTTTCCAAAACGTAAATGTCAATCACGATCGGCTGGCAATTGTTTCAATCATGAGGTCACCAAGATGTGTGCAGCCAAGAATGAAGACAACAGAGCTAGGAGAGCACATAATGTTGTGAGCCCCTAAACAGAAGCACTTTTGCAAGGGCTTCATGTGCAGAGATGATGGATAGAAGCACCTCAAGAATCCTCATTCTGGATGCAGAAAGGGAGGGAATTTTCCAAGAGTGGTCCAAGTTTAAAGAGCCCAGTTGAGAACTACAAATAGAAGGGGAGACAGTAATGGGCCTCCAAACACTGGGAAAAGGTGGAAATAAGGCTAAACTAGTAACATGCTTACTCTTTTGCTGGTGATGATCAAAAAGACTCTCTGTCTATAGATGCGTAACTAGTATATTTGAGATCATCTGAAACTCTAGGCAAGGTGACATGGGAGGAACTTCAGGGAGCCAGGACTGGAAAACAAGTTAATTTGCTAAGTGAAAACTAAGTCCACTGTTTGGATTCCCATCAGGAATAAGACTGTGTGAACTGCAGGAAACAGAGGAGAGCCCCATGGGGGAACTCCGGCCCATGTATGCACAGAACCAAAGGAGATGGGAGATGCAGGAAGCAGTGGCCACCTTAGCAAGGTGCTCCTGATCTGGGAAGGGACAGCTTCCGGCTTCTTGTCTCAAATACACTGAAGGTCTAATAGCATCAATTGTATTGATAACCTTGGTGACAACTTAATTTCTCACATTGCTCAGGTGATGCAGCCCCATCCCATGGGACCGTGTGTTGTGGATGATTGTCCTATGTCTCTGGACAAATGACAAACAATGAACAAATTCACACAGACTAAGGGAATCTGGTGGAGAAAAAGGGATGGCGTGGCCACTATCTGAGAAAGAGAGTGCTAGCGTGGCTGCTTTCTCAGTAAGAGGACCTGTGTGGCCGCTCTCTCAGAGAGAGGGCCCTGACCTCTAGCCTGGACAGGCTTTTATTGACACTCTAGGTACATTACATCAAAGATGGTCCTCATTTACTATGCACAGGTTCGCTTTAGGTGGTTACCAATTATAGACAACAAAGGAAAGAATGTTGCTAATCACTTCAAAGATAAAATACAGAGGGGAGAGGTGGCTTAGCTGGTTACACATGTACTTTGGAAGTCTAGCACAAATCAAAGTAAACTTCTGCTGTCTCCATCCCAGATGAGGGAGTTTTTGCAAGAGCAAGTTTCAAAGCGGCCTAGGAGCAATGCATGCCTGATTCCCCACGGGAGACCTATCCGTGGATTTGTTTCCTGCACACCAACACGCATCTGTCTGTTTTCAGAATCAGAGCTGAGTTACAGTCCACATTTCACACGGACAGGTTCCCTCTACTCAGGCTACTGTGAAGGCTCACATTGCTTGTGTTCCTTCGTGTTCGCTGTTCTGCTTATATTTTTAAATGTCTTCCAGTGCAGCCTGCCTGTGATGGGAGGGCGTGCAGATCCTCCTCTGTTGGCGTTTTCACTTCCTTGACCATTGTATTGCTCGTTACACATGAATTCTGGCTTGTTTGGTCAATGAGAGTCCTCCTCTTAGAGATAAAGCTGATGTCACTATGCCACTGATCAGGCTTCTGATCCCTGTGGCTGAAGCTTGGGTGCTGGATGGCATGACGTCACTGAGGGTGCTTGGTTGGAAGCATGTCCGTGCATCCTATCGGGCTGTTCAGATGGCACCCCTCTGAGCCATAGTGTGATGAATGGAGCTTGTCCATTTGAAACCATAAGAGCACCTTCTGTGAGTTTTTCACTCGTGCACCGTGAATAGAGATGTGCACTGTTTTTTAAAGAAGGTGGCCTAGCTCCATAATTTAATAGTGGAGATGTGCAGTGACGTGTGACAAAAGCCACATACAGCACCCATATTGGTCCATCAGCTTTCAACCGAGTGACAGGTTTGGTTAATGAATTGTCCTGGTTTTCTCAAGTCTGCTCAGCTTGACAGGATAGAATTATGCTTTTACTTATTCTCTTACTCCTAAGGCTATTGAGTGGAAGATTTTTTAAAGAGAAGCAGCTGAGCCTTGGCTGGTGTGGCTCAGCTGGCCTGTGAACCAAAGGGTTGCTGGTTCAATTCCCAGGCAGGGCACATGCCTGGGTTCTGGGCCAGGTCCCCAGTAGGGGGCTCACGAGAGCAAGCACATATTGATGTTTCTCTCCCTCTCTTCCTCCCTTCCCTTCTCTCTAAAAATAAATAAGTACAATCTTTAAAAAAAATAAAAAATAAAGAGAAGTAGCTGAAAAGGCAAAAATACCAAAAATGGAAAGATCAGTGTGCCATTTATTATTTGTTAACATAGTATATACTTTGGAATGCCTGCTTTGAATCAAAAAATGTTCTAGCAGCTGGGATATTAAAATGCAAACATGAGATGCCTCAGAACTCAAGAGTCTTATGGCTTTAAGAACTGGGTAGTTGAAAAAAAATCGCATGTCATTAAGGGTGCTATCCTGGACAGACCTACCCACACGGTGTAGTGGGACCATGTTACACTGGCGCTGAGGCTTCCAGGATGACGAGCAAGTTGTCAGGGAGGCAAGGGAAGGATGTGCACAAATTGTTTAAGGGTAGCTGGAGACTTAGGGGAGATCCAAAACCTTATGGTGTTTTACACAATGCTGAGGAGGTTACAGGTTTCTACAGGTTACAGGGTGCCATTTTGACCAAATGGCTAAGTTTGGAGGATTCAATCCCTTGGCTGGCTGGGTGTGGGGTAGATGGTAGGGGCTGGGGAAGGAGCAAACTAGCAACCAAGCGCCTGGCAGGAATGATGTCCAAATAGCCTGGAGGACAGAGAATGTGGCCTGGACTAGGGCAGTGGCTTGTGAAGACAAAGAGCTGAATATGAACAATGAGATATTTTAGAGGCAGTATTTTAAAGAATATTGTAATCATTGACAGCTACTGGTAGTGGCATGTCCTTGTGGACTCAGTACCTGCTGGGTGACCTTTTTCACAGAAAGAGCAGCGATCCTGCCTGCTGTTCTGTGCCTGTGTCTATCTGAGAAACTGAACATTAGAGATTTTAATGCAAACTGTAAGTCTCCATGTGCTCCAGCCGAGGGGATTAGCCCCATGCTGGTGTGGCATTAGGCATGGGCTCTCAGGTTTCAGCAGCCAGGAGACCAGGAGGTCCTGGCCGTGGGGCTTACAGTTCAGGTGAGCTGTTCTGCCAGGTGCTCAAGGCGGAGGCAATGGGGTGTCATGATTAAGAAATTGGGCTTGGCGTCAGCCTGGCCTGGGTTTGAATCCCAGGCCTACAGTTTGCTTCTACTCTCATTTCTGAACTAAGTTTCATGGTCTATAAAACAGATTAGACTACCGACTCCCTGGGTTGTCATTTGCATACACAAGAAACTTGCTTAAATTCACGCATAAGTGGTGGAAGTAAGATTCCGTCGCGGATCAAGCTGACTGCAGGGTCCACACACTCCTTCGCCCTCCTTTCGCTTTTATATTTTATACGTGCATTCTTTTTATGATGATTATTTGTTTTAGACATGCTACAATTTCAGTTTCTATTTCCCCCTTTGACCCAAGAGTTACTTCATAGCAAGCCTTTACGTAACCATGAAGAAAAGCTTTCTGTGCTTTGGTTTGTTTGTTTGTTTTTATGGATTTTCTAGTGTTATTTTACTATCATCAGAGGATGTTGTTTGTATTATTTCTATCTCATGGAACTTACTGCATTTTTTGCAACCTAATCTATGGTTAATTTTGTGAATTGAAAAGAAAGGGTATTCTTCATTATCAGGGTACAAAGTTTGTGATGTATCCAGATCTCCCCTCTTAATTGTGTTGTTTGGATTTTTTTGTATCTTTCTTTTCCTTTTGCCCCCTTGCCCTGTCCGTGGACTGAGAGTGTTATGTTAGATTACCTTATGTAATGTCACTGTGTTTCTATGTCATCTTGCATCACTGGCGGGTCCTTCTGAAAGTCCCTGCTGGGGCATTTGGTGTGCATCCTTGTGAACACTGGCCTTTAGGGGAGATCAGTCCTTCTCTGTCTGGGTTTGTGCCTTTCAATCTGCATTTCACCCTGTCACACACCAAGAGCAAAACTGATGCTCTCTGTTGTTGTTGCTACTTGGCGCTTGCCTTGGATGCTTGAACATGTCTTGTATTCAGCTGAGTCCACATTTCTGACTGCGTCCACTACACTCTGTCCAGCGTGTAACTGGAGCTCTGTAAAATTTTTGTTTTCTTTTTCCTTTCTTCTCCTCTTCAACTGGGGTCAAGACTCATCTAAGTCCCTAATATTTTTTTTTCCACTTCATTCCATATAATTGACAAAACTGTAAGATACTGAAACTGTGCATCCTGGTGATTTGATAGATGTATACATTGGGAAAGGTTAATTTTACTATTAGAAGTGTTGAGTCTGCCTGGACGGAAGCCCCCCCCCTGCCCCTCTGGCTCAGCGGGGTTGTCATTCCAGGACTGGGCTGATGGCTCTCACACTCTGTAGGACAGGCTCTCCCTCGCCACCTGGGAGGCCTACACACACTCATCACTGCAGAACTTGAGGAGCCCTGATCTCAAAGTTTAAAACTGTGTTCCCTCAACTGGCCTGACCGAAAAACTCTCAATATTTGAATTAAGACATGATGGCTCCCACAATCTGCTTTAAAATATAACTAAATACCTTGGGAGAAATGTTATAAGATGTCAGGCCAAAGCTGAAAGGAATCCTAGAAATCATTTACTTGTACTCTCTCCCCAATGCATTAATCACTTCTACAGTATGCCAAGTTTCCTAGTCTCTGCATTTTTCTGGTAGCGGTAAACAGAGGCATGAGTGTGAAGCCCAGCTATACCATAGATTAGCTACATGATGTTTGGAAACATATAGAAGCACTGAGCCTCAGTTTTTTAATCTATAAAATGGAGACAATGACAGAAACTCAGAGGGCTGTTAAGAGGACTAAGCAGGGTTACAAATTCAAGGACTAGGCAGGAAGTGTGTGCAAGACCAGGCAGGTATTGAAGAAGAGAATTCATTTCCTTGTCAAAGGAGGAGCCTTTACCAGATGCCTGTAGATTGGAGCCCTATCTGCAGCAACGTGGGCTGAATATCACCAGGTCTTCCGATTTTTCTAGAAAAGCAGAAACCTGGCTTCTTAATGTAAAATTCCCAACTATTCAATGTGACCACTAGATCAAATTTCCTTAAAACACTGGATAGACCATCAGAAAAACATACGTGTGGGCTGAGTACACCTGTAGGCTGACACTTTTCAGCCTCAGATCTGAAGTAATTAGCATAATGCCCAGCACAAGACAGACACTTGATAAATTATAAACTCATCAGATCTGAAACCTTAGACCTCAGACTCTCAGGAGAAAGGACAGGTCTGATAGGTTGCTAAGAGCACAGGGAAGAGGAAACTCAGAGTAACCAGGGCATCAACTGTACGCCCGGGAAAGCAGCAGAAATTGAGGGGATACAAACCAGAGAGAACAGATGGGAGTGGATTATCTAAGGATTCTGCCTCCTTCCAGTCTGCCGGCTCTGACGCATCTTTTGCTGATACCCGTGGCTCTCTCTCACAACTGCAGACCTCTGATCTCTGTGTGGATGTAACTGACATAGGAGGGGCCGGAGGGGCAGCGGGGTGGATCCTGTGGCTGGTTGGAGTCAGAAAGGCTAGCGGCTTCCTTAGACCAAGCTTCTTAGGAAGAAAACAAAAAAAGCATTGAGCAGTGAGCCAAGAAGGCATCTTTTGCCCTGCCCCCATTCCCTTTGGCTTTTCCCCATGGACTCTGCACCTAAGTAAACACTTCTGACTCCGGTGGGAGGCCACTATCCTGCACATGTTAGAAATAAGGGCCAGCGGTTGTTCCTATTTTTAGCATTTGAATATGGATGCAAAGGTCACCAGGATTCCCTACTTGCTGGCTCACTTCCCCTCTCTCTCCTCTCTGTTGTCTCTTCTTTTCCTCCCAGATGTATGTGTTCTGTTCCGATGAGGTAAATATTTGCTTGTCTTGGCTGAGCTCCTTATAATTTCCACGGACCGGGTGACCTGCCTGTCTTGTGGCCTGAGAAGTCACGTACAGACTTTGGGAAAAGCTCCCCAGGTTTGGGCTGGAGTCACTTCTTTCTCTGAAGAGCTCGAACAGAGGTTTACAGTAACAAACAGCTTTATCCTCCATCTGATTCTCCAAGTACATAGTTGAGGCCCAGAGAGGCTGGTTTGCTTATTACTGCCCACCACTGATAGTGAATGATATCACAGCCTCCACTCACGGGAAGATTTCCTGTGCTAAGCTCTTCACATACATTTCCTCCCCTAATCTTCACAATCGAGGTCTATGTCTCAATTATTCCCATTTTACAGGTGACAAAGGGGAGATCTAGCAGTTTGAGAAACTTGCCCAAAGTCACATAACTGACCATGGCAGAGACCCAGAGAAGACACTTAGGATTCCGACTCCAGTTCTTCCTCTCTTTCCAGAACCAGAACTCAGTGTACATGCAGGTTCTTCATGAGGGTAGAAGAAAGTAGGAAGAAGGGTGGACCATGGACCCTGAGAGGCGGGGGCTTGGCTTGAACACGCACATGTCTCAGCACTGCCCTTTCAGGGTGTTCAGTGGAAACCACTGAGCATTTCCAGGACACGGGCACAGCCCTGGCCAGAGCACCCTGGAAACCTCAGCGACCAAACAGCTGCTGAGCCTCGGAGAGCTTCGATCCTCGTTACCTGTTCTCAGGGTCGGCCAAGGCCATGCTCCTGGTGACGTAGCACATCTTGAGGGGGATGCTCTTCCGGTCTCTGTGGAAGGAGAATGACTGCGATGACAATGATGACAGAGCCTCTGAGGAGCCGCCCCCTAGCCGAGGGGATTCGGGCGGTGGCGTTTCCCACCCAATCTCAGACACTGGGGAGCCTTTCTTCACGTAGGGTGTGGCTTCTCGCATGTACTTCACTGCAAGTGAAAACAGAAAAGACAAGAAGCTCCTTTAAGTACATCAGGGCTGAATTCCTGGAAAATCTGATGGCATTTTTGAAACTTGCTTTAGACAAGCTCTTAATATTGAGCAAGATTCAGAAATTCTGTTCCTCTCATAATAGTTGCCCTGTTATTTAAATTATATACCAACCCGGTTTTTAGAAACTGCTATTATGATGACCTGAGCTTGAGAATTACATTCAGCTTTTTCAACTAGGACAACTTCTATCTTTTCTGACTGTAAGTTGCATTCTGGGAAAGAGGCTGAAAAACACATGGGCAGAGAACAAGAAGCTAACACGCTAAAAGACGTAATTATTCAATACAGACAAAGGGAATCTGGCCACCACGTTCACTACCAATGTCATCATTTTTCTGTTGAGAAAGAACAACAGGCTCTTCAATTTAACAGTGCTAAGAACATACATGCAAAGAAATGCACAGAAGAACATGTATTTTTAATGCAAAAATCTGTAAGTGCAAGAATGTTAAGAGCTGAAAACTAAGGACAACTTAAATGTCCGCTAAAAAATACAGATTCAATAAATTGGAAGGCATTTATATAGTCATTTAAAAAAATAAGATATCGTTGTGTTGATGTAGAAAGACCTGTAAGATCTATTATTAGATTTTTAAAAGTAGAGAGCAGAACATATACTGTAATCTTTTTGTGTATAAAATCATAACTACAAATGCTTTCATATCTACAACTATTTCTAGCTAGAGACACAACAAAACGTTAATGGTCTTAAGCTCTGAGGAGTGGAAACAAAAGTCAGGATGCTGGAGAAATAGATCATTCCTACTCATTTATTACCCTTTTATATCATTTTCATATTTAGTCATATGCATATATTACTTTATAACATGTAAAGAGTAAAAAAATAGTTTAAGAGTTAAAACAGGCTGAAATTCTGCCTTTTGGCCTTTTCTCGGTCTTAAGAAGTTACTTGCCTATTCTGAGTTTCAGCATGTGGTCCTTAGACGCCTTCTAAGTTGACAAGGCAACTAGATTCTTGGAGCACGTGATATAAATTTCCTGTATCGCTCACAGTCTGGTTCTCTGCTCCTTGGGGAGGACCTGGCTAAGTCCCTTACAGGTGTCTGTTGTGACAAATGGTGGTGGATTGGAATGGGTGCAAGCTAGAGGGTACTTCCTCTAGATCTTAGGTGATTCAGTTCCACAAACTGGTGTCTTCACTGTGCAAGGCATAGAGCCAGGTTTCTAAGACTGCAGAAACAGAAAACACATAGCTCCCGTACTCAAGAGTTACAAAATTCGGGGTGATTGTCGTTGCTGCTGTTGATGTCCCTTCAGATCCCTTTTTACCAGCGAGGCACCTGTATCCAGATGACTGTGTGTGGGCTGAGAACTACTCATGGCTTCCCCCTGCTCTGGAAAATTCTTCATGGACTTCCAGAAGCCTCTCTGTCCCCAGACAGAGGCACTGCTTCTAGGGAACCCCACCTAGGACACAATGACATAAGCCAAGTATATAAACTATGGTACAATGCAGAATGAGCTAAGTTTTATACAGGAATAAAGTGCCTTGGAAGAACTCGTGAGAAAAATGGATCTAGGAACATTGCTGACAGATTAGGTTCCTGGCAATTTAATAAGCAGAGCAAACATACCTTACAGGCATGCAATAGGGATCTATATTGGGACAACCAATCTTAGATATCAAAAACAGCCATATCAATTCAAGACAGAGGTGATGTCATTTAGTACCAACACATATTTGAAAATATGATTTCAGGGTCTTAACTGAACATCAGTGCAATTCGGA
This sequence comes from Macrotus californicus, assembly GCA_007922815.1. NCBI lineage: Eukaryota > Metazoa > Chordata > Mammalia > Chiroptera > Phyllostomidae > Macrotus > Macrotus californicus. The sequence continues at coordinate 69,404 of VMDR010001529.1, read as the reverse complement.
GAAAACAGCTTTGTGGTTGCAGAAAACTTATTAGCACAGGATGCAGTTATAGAAGAAGAGAGGTTATTCGTGGCCACTGTATTTTAGGAATATTATTTATTTCTGTGCGATATATTTAAAGAGAACCACAGACATACCTAAGAACAAGTGTAGAAAACTTAGGGGGACAGATTTAAGCTGCCCAAAGCTGAAATAAATAGGTCTCTTTTGAAGATACTAAATTTTTCATCTCTAAAAATGGTTTAGTAGAAGCTAGGACACTGTTTAGCTTTGTATATTGTAGAATTATACTTATTGATATATAGGAAATTCAACTATCAGCTGAAATTGTTTGAAGATTCTTTTTTGCTAGAGAAGACACAGCAAGAAAGGACACCCCATTGGAAATGGGGAAATGGTACTTAATAGAGAGTAATCCTTTTAATTGACCAACTGAAAATAAAGACAGAAAATAAGTTAAGAAGGTAAGCATGATAATGCAAAGATTTATTCCTGCAGCCCAAATTCGTCAATTTTCATGTGCTGCGGGCTGTGCTGTCCATGAGACATGATAAGACATGGTCTCAGATTAAAGGAAGTTCAAGCCTAGAAAAGGAGGAAGGCAAGTGCATAGATGATGTGAGGTCTTGCATTATATCTTGAACTTGGTTTAAGAAGGTCCCAAGATGGACAGGCCGCTACAGGCCTGGCACAGTCAAGTGCAAACACTTTCTGGAGAAAAGCGTTTTCATTCTAGGCTTCAAAGAGCCCCTATGAATCGTTTTCAAGGGCAATGAGCGGCATAAAGTCTAAGAAAGTGCGGCACTCCAGGAAACAATGTTCCGTGAACAAAACCCCATGAAAATACTGATAGCAGGAGCAGTCTCACACACACGACAAGGCGACAAGTGTATTTATTATGTGTCAAGAAAGAAGTGAAAGCTTGGGGAACTCTTCTAGAGATTATTTTTTTAAAAGTGACCTACCAGATTGACCAAATAGAATATCCAAATACTGAGTGTGTGATCGAATTCAGGGAGGGTAAAGTGTTACCTGAGACTAGATTTGACTGCCATAGGTGCCGCAAATTATAGTGTATTAAATAACATGGAGGGGTTTTTCCTTTATCAAAAGAAAAGAGTGAAAGAAAAGGGCTGCTAGGGTAGCTCAGCTCTCTGAAGTTGTCAGGGTCTCAGATTTCTGCCCTCTTCCTGCTTTACAGCCCTAGCCTGCCATCTCATGACCCAAGAGGGCTGCTTGAGTTCCAGCCATCACAACCCAATTCCTACCAGTAGAAAGAAGGAAGACGTGAAGGATACACCATCCTTCTTCTTTTAAGGCCACTTTTCAGAAGTTGATCCATTATATCTGCTTCCAATCTACTGGCCAGAAAGCAGTCACATGGCTACTCCTAGATGGAAAAGGAATTTACTCTAAACTCTGGACAATACTGTGCCAAACTATTTAAAATCTGGTGGGGAAGGGAAATAATTACTGAGAAAAAAAAGAAGAGCATAGGTATTAGGGGACAACTCTCAGCTTTTGCCATAGGGAGACATCCCTAATTCCATCAGCTTAACACACCAGATTTTATAACACAGAAATGCAAGTAATCAGTCAAAAGCACAATGACTAGGTTCCATGAACTTTGTTAACTCACTTGAATCTTGGAACCACCCTGTGATACAGACATTGCCATCATCCGCATTTTACCAAAGGCGCTGCGATAACAAAGGGGCTAAATCATACACCCAAGTTACAGAGCTGCAAAGTGGCAGACACATGAGCCAAACCCAGGAAACCTGGCTCCACAGCCCTACTTTTAACCATGAGGCAACACTCTTTCTCAACCTGAAAAAAATTAATTGGATGTGTGTATGTATTTAAGCCAAGGTTTTTATGTACTGTGAGAAAACATCCAATTAAAAGGCTATTGCCTGTAACATAAGAGAGCGTGATTTTGTAAGCCTGAACTATTAAATGATGGCATTTCGATAAATTCCTTTTAAGACACTGTGATATGTGTTCATAATAGAGGGCTTAGCCTGGCGGAACTGAACCGCCAAGTGTCTGTATAATTACACCTCCGTGAGTACTCAGGCGGTCATTTCGGGCAAAGAGTGGCTGAAACCCATCAAGCAGCAGCCAGGCCCAGGTTCAAGGCACCTCATAATCAGAACTAATGAATAACCCATCTCCTTTCTGGGCATCACGAATTAAAAACTGTGGTTGAGCAATTAAAATTCCAATCTTCAGTTGTAAAAGGAAGGGGAGGGGAGCCGTCAAAAGTGGTCTTCAGACCACTAACCCACAAGCCACTTTGCCAGGTTTTCAGCTGACGGGACAGGCAGTTGCGAAGATTTCAAAAAAGCACTCCGTAAAGCCCTGGCTCACAGAGACCCCAAGGTACGACAATGAAATCTTTCTTGGGGCAGCCAGATGACATTTGAAAGGAAAAACACACACAGGCTACTGATGAGGAAATGCTTCGGGCAAATCCAATCGACTCTCCTACCAGCCTGGTTTCTGAGGAGCCAGCGAGTCCCTTCCAATACATGCAAGGTTTCTTCCTAAAAATAACAACAGAAAACAACAAAACCCGCGATTTCCAGATTACAGGAAGGAAAAGAAATATTTCATTACCGGATGGGATGTGAAGACAAAATGTGTATTTCCTACTGTGATTTAGGGAAAAGCTGGAGGCAAGAAACCTGCATATTTGGGCCTCTGGTGAAACGTTCAAGTTGGGGACAGCTCGGTGACGGTGGGATTTGCTGACAAAGTGCAATCTTAGGCTTTCCCTTAATGGTATTTTTTAGGTCATCTTAGAAAGGAAAGATGCAGAGGGAGATCATCAATATTTCCAAAAAGACCAAGCAATGATGAAAGTGGTAATATCGGCCTCTCAGAAGCTATCGCTAATCCTTCAGGAAGCTGAGAGGGGAGGTGGAAAGAGAATTGGCCCCGGGAGCTGGGGACACGGATCACAGTTCCAGCCTGCCACTAACGAGCTCTCCAGCCCTAGGCAAGTGGCTTCACTACCCAGAGCTCATTTTCCTCACCTGTCAAGGGAGGGAACCAAGGTCCCTGCTCTTCAAACAGTCTATGATTCTTTGGGAAGCCACCTCTTCTGACAATTTTTAAAAAAGGAGTATTTCTTTTCTCATCTTACGGGCTGTGTCACCGCCAACAAATAGCCCTGTCAAACTGCGTACTGTATTCGTAGGCCTGAGGCAGGTGTGTCTTCTGACTTTTCCCCAAACCCTACAAACACCTGACAAGTATGAACATAGCCTGCTCACTGATCAGATAGATGGGCTCGAGTCACTTGTCCTTTGGTTTGGCAGAGTTGCCTCTAAGAATTATTGTTTTTGTTCACTTACCACTATTTAGTCCTCTTCCACGCCACCAAGGGGTCCTTCATGTTAGGATTTTAAAAGACATGTGAAGGACCAAAGGGTTGTCATGAGGTCACAAGGACATTGTGGGCGAGGATGCTGAGTTTTCATATGTGGGGTCAGGAGTGAGACCGACTGGGTGTGGATTGTGGAGTAATCTTCAGCCTCCAAGAAAACAGCTCCCTCAAGATCACATTATTTCGGACAGGGCATTCATTCACTGTAACCTCCCTTGATTCTTCAACTAAGTAAGACTGTTGCCCCCAGAGATGCCAGCTGGACTCAAGGAAAGTATCTTACGAGTCTCATAACCACCCAGAGGTGCACTGGTTGGTTTAGTTACCTTAATTCAACAAATGTTTAATGAATTCCTACTCTGGGCAGGGCCCTGAGTGTTAGGTCATCCCCAACAGAGACTGGGCACCTGGCCCAAGGTGCTGCCAGTCCAGGGTATATGTGCGTTCTGGGGGAGAGAGTATTAAACAAACAGACAACTATAGGGCACTGTCCTGAAAGAGACACACACTAGAGGACTCGATAGAGTCTGTCCCAGTCCACTCAGAGCCATTCACAGTCTGGCCCCTGCCCACCTCCTGTCTTCCTCTCTGCTGACTCTCTCTTAGTCCCAATAGCTCGCCTCTCAGCCATAGAGAAACAGTGTTCAATTCTCTGAACATGCCACATTCTTTCCGGCCTCTGTTCTTTGCACACACGGTCTCTTCTGCATGGAAATCTTTCTGGAAAACTCCTCTCTACATCCTGTGAGTCAACTCAGATAAGACCTCCTTCTTGAAGCCTTCCAGGCATGCCTCCCTTCGGCCCCTCCCATGCTTTGTGGCCACCTCCCCTGATAGCAACAGCATCAGGACATAAATATTGTGATGCCAGCTTATGCCACACGAGACGTTTTGCTGATCATCTTACATTTCAACACGCACACATCACACGCGGTTCTCTGTTTGCACATAGCTGTCTCTGGTGGAATTGTAATGTCCTCAGAGTTGAGGGACTGCTTAACAGAAGTTAAAACTCCAGAGTTTGCAGCCAAATCAAATCTTGATTTAGCTGACTGGCAGTTAGTTAACCGTGCAGTTAAATTCCCCTAACCTCTCCATGTCTCCATCTCCCCATCGGTAAAACGGGCATAGATAGTAGTGCCTACCTTAGGCACAGGGCTTAGCACAGGGTCTAGCACATGGGGAGTGCTCGTTAGTGTTAGAAAAACAATTGATACTCACATCTGTACCCACCAATTAACACAAATGTCTGGCTATACAACATGAACTTGTTGAGCAAGTGAATAACAAAGTTAATGGGATCTCCAAGATATCATTCTTTGCATGTTTGTTCTTTTGGAAGAGGAGTCTCGTGACTGAAAGAGCAGAGGCCAGAGGTTTCGGGACAAAGAAGTAACAGAGGAGAGGCCAGCAATTCACATCCTCTATCCTGTCCGATGGGGGTCGACAAGCTTTCTCTAGAAAAGGCCAGATGGAAAATCTGGGGGGCTTTGTAGGCCTCAGGGTCCCTGTCACCACCACTCCATTCTGCCACTGAAGCATGAAAGAGGCCACAGGCAGTGTGGCTGCATCCCAGTAACACTTTCTTGGTCAAGGGCCTGGTTGGACCTGTGGGCTGTCATTTGTCAACTCCGGCCTTGGAACAATGATAATAAGTAGCAAATATTGACTACTTGCCACATAGTGGGCCCTACTCTAAGTGACTGAAGTATACTAGCACATCTAAAGGCAATTCTGTAAACTAGGAATGTTATTATGCCTCCCTGACAAGTAAGGCGAGTGTGGCACAGAGAGCTGAAGTGACTTGGCCAAGGTCACACAGCGGCCATCGGCAGAGCTAGAATTCGAACTGTCAGTCAGCTGCAAGGCCACCAGTCCCAACGGCTTTGCCTTATGTCCTGGAAGCTGCCTCTACACACGGTCAAATGCTCACATCTAACCACAAAAATTTTAAACATCATGCTTTTAAAAAGACCGTTTTGACTGAAATGTCTTTCTTATATTAAACCCAAATTTTACCCCTATAATTTGTATTCACTGATCGTGGCTCTACTCTGAAGAAATACACAAAGCACCTTGAGCAGCTTATAAACTGATAAAACTAAACATTAGGCTTTCCACAAAGACACAGACAATCCTAGTTAAAACATCAGATGTTACTGGGCTCCTGGTCCACATCCTCTCAGAGCCTAAAGGTGGTAACGGATGAACCTAACGTCTGACAGGCATGGAGGGTGTTGCTTTTACTGAGATAGGGGTTGGGAGAAACAGCCAATGCCAGAGATGACAAAATTAAGATTTTAAGAGTTTCACACAGGCCCAAACTAAAAAGATAAAACACAGGGCGGGGCAAAAGTGGGTTTATGGTTCTGAATAAGTGAAACACAGAGCTTATTCATTATTATTTCTTAATTATTGTATCATTTTCCACACAAACAACTGTATACCTACTTTTGCCCACCTTGTAGAACAGGAATAAGATGAAAGTCTCTTATTGTGTATTCAAAATAAAACCACTAATGTGCATGTAATTTTAGACATAAAATTTCCATGCATATGTTACATGGAAAGCATTATTATAAGCAGTTCATGTGAGGAAACATCATAGGGACTTATTTCCATGGCTGTAGTTGCCACAATAAAGTAACAGAAGGTTATAATGTAACAGGCTGCACTGGTAGAAGTATGGTGCTCAGAAAAGGAGAGGACAGTGCCCCTCTTTACCGCCTTGATCAGCCCATATCTGAAGCCCTAATAGGTTAGACAATGTTTACATCAGGGTAAGGAGGGTGACCAGGTTGTTGAAAGGTTCAATAAATGAACGAAAAACATATATTCAATGAAAGACATTAAAGCACAGGAGTGAAAAGCATAAACTCTGGAGTCTACCTCCTGGGGTCCAAAACCCAGCCCTTCTCTCACCCAGCTCTGGGACCTTGAGCAAATTACTTGGTTTCCCACATCGTATTTCTTCCACCTATCCCATCACATAGTTGTGAGGATGAAAGGAATTAATATAAGTAAAACAATGTATGGGAAGCTTGGCATCAGTAAATATCTTAGGGTTAGGTGCCATTATTAGGAGTTAACCTAGAAAAGAGATGCCGGAGCCAAAATAACAGAGGGCTGGGCTAACCTCACTTTGTGTGTCTCTGAAGAGGAGTTGAGTCACAGTTAGTAAGGACAGATTATTGGGTACTATTTGGGTTCAATATGAGAAGGTGCTGTGAGGCAGTGAGTTCCCTATTGCTAGCGACGTTCAAGCAGAAACGGGAGGAGATACCTCCCGGTCACACCGCAGAAAGGACTCTTCCGCTCTGTGGAAGAGCGGATTGCGTTTCAGTGCCCTTCAAGCTGTCGTGTCCTGTGTTTCTCCTGGAATATGCTGATGACGATGGCTGACCCAGACTCCCACACAGGCAGTGCAGGTTAGGCTTGTGTACTGCGTAGAAGCAGGTGGTACACTTTTAAATTACGTTCATTAGCTACCTATCAGGTGACGATGGGGCTGTCAAGGTGTCTGAGTCTCAGAACGCTCATCTAGAAGAGGAGAAAAACGATGCCTTCCTTAGAGAGGCAATACAAAGCATTTTTGATAAATGAGCTCCAGAGTGAGAGGATATGGGTTCAAATCCCCAATCGTCCACTTACACTGTTGTACACTGGAAACTAATATACTATTGTATGTTGATGATAACTGAAAAATAGACAAAAAATTTTAAAATATGGACAACAGATCTTGTACTCACGAGCTGGGATTCTTTGAGTAAACTGTGGAACCTCTCTGTATCTGTTTCCTCAGCTGATAGCAACAGGACCTATTGCGTAGGATTGTTAGGAGGATTAAATCATTTTTAAAAATAATATGAAGCCCCTTGGAACAGTTCCTGGCATATAGCTGGAACCCAGATTTCACTATTACTGTTTGCTGTTGCTGTCATTGTTGCTATGAACTTTAAATGAGAAAAATGTATTGCAAGGACAGTAATCTCTTTTCTAACTCTATCAATGTCATAAGTGCTTGAAAGTATCGCCCCATTTATTCATTCTCTGCACATGAATTAAGCCCCGGCTTTGTTTACTTTGGGGGAGTAGACATTGCAGGGTGAATAATCAGTTGGACATTCAATTTCCTGCTTCTGAGCGTCTTCTGATCTGCCAGGGAGAAACGGCATACCAGCCAACAACCTGGGAATTGCCATAGAATGTAATCGAATACACACACATAAAAATAGTAAAAACAGTGTGACATGTATTCACTGATGACAGAAAGTGCAGGGAGGACAGGAATTAATGATGTTTACCGACTCCATCCCTCAGCAATTTGCCAGCAGGCTTCTCCTCAGCACAAATAACCGTAATTTCTCTTCCTTGGGAAAATACAGTAACTATTTTACCAGCTATAACCTAACTTCTAAAGACAGGAAGTGAGTAGCAAGCAGAAAGGATATCCGAATACTCACGTCCTCTCTCCTAGACATAAGAATGTATGTAAGATTTTACGTCAAAAGGCAGGAAGTGTTGCTCTCACTTCCTCCTTACAGGTACCTCTGTAATATTATTCCAGGTGTAGCTTGGTAATAACATCCTGCACATCCAACTTGGGGTGCAGTAAACTTGCAGTTACTTTTCAGTGGCAGAGGCCCAGAGTCATAAAGCTTTTCCAAAGGAAACCACATGAAGTAAACAAAATATTATCCCAGACGGATCTGCCCAGGTCTGAGATTCTTCTTTCCCCCGCCCTAGCCTGGAAGTGCTGCAGACCCAAAGCAATCATAGAGGCATCTGAGGGTGAAAAAGATGGGGAGGGGAGCTTTGAAACATCAGGGACCATCACACTCAGCATCATTATGAAAACCTGCTATTTTGAAAGTGCTTTACAGTTGAAAACACTTCCACATACACAACCTCACTTCATACTTATTGTCATCCCCTCTGCACTATGCATGAACTTGAAGGTCGGTAAGAGTCTGTGCGTGGATTTCCAGGTGACTTCCATGGCCCAGGGTAACAGCCTAGCTTTCCCCATCAAATTCTACCCTCTCCAAGTGCACATACCACATCTTGCTCAACAGAGCTAATGCCTATTGGTCTCACCAGATGCACTGGATTTTCTCCTGAAGGCCAAACTTATCTTGCAACCCTCTGGGGAGAGTGCCAAGAACCACGAGAAATAGCTCAGGACGACAGAGGGGAAGCGTCAGCAAGCTTCTTGGATCTGACTGTCAGAGCCGGGAGAATAATGCCTCACGTGTTTTCCTCTAAACTTCCAGAAGCTTCAGTTGACTCTGAATAGTTGATAGAGGCGTGTGTTTTTGTTGTCTGTTTTGTTTTTTTAAAGAGGTAAGGAAGGGGTGATGGCGAGCATCGGCATGCAGATAAACACATTTTATAACAAACAGACCCATAAGAAAAGGTAATAATAAAAAAGGTGGCAAACTGAGGTTCAGAGAGTTTAACTGTCTTACCTCAAGTAAAAAGCAGACCTGGAATTTGATCTCTTCTGTTCCAAACCTAGTATCTAATCTAATAAATCTAATAACCACAGCTGTAAAAATACAATTGGTTCAAGGGACGTGAAAGCACAGGCTAGGTTATTGTGGCTAATGAGTAGAGTTCTATCGATACTGGGAAAACCTACAGATGTTGTGGGGATTAAGTTAACAAATATACTCTGTAATGATTATAATAGAATTTGAATTGTCAAAATATTCCACATCTGTCATAAGAAAAATATCTAAAGGCAGGATAGGTTGTCTAAAATATAGATCACCTCTAGAATGTTTGATGAAATAAAAAGAGGTAACAGAAAATCAGTATTCTAAATAGAAGAGGAAGTGACAGACACAAAAGAGATTTAAAAATAATAAAATGACACGTTGACAGATTTACGACAATAAGTTTGAAACTTAGATAAAATACAGAAATTCCTAGACAAAAAAAACTTACTACAACTGACCCACATAGGAATGGGAAGCACGGCCAGCCCTGTAACTTGTAAAGAAATGGAGACATTGGTTGACATTCTGCCCACGAAGAAAAGACCAAACCAGAGCATAATAGCGAATTCTACCAAATTTTCAAAGAATAGATCATTTACATCTTAATCAAACTGTTTCAGAAAATAGACCAAAAAGCCTCCCCAATTTATTCTATGAAGCCAAGATAACATTAATAACAAAACCAGAAAATAAAAATTTCTGAAAGGCAAGTTGCCAACTCATTTCATTAACAAATGTAAGTCCAAAAATTCTAAACAAAACATTGGCCAAGCAAGTCCAATCATAGAGACTGAAGACCGCGCAGCCCTGGTCTGGGGAAGCAACAGCACCTTGCCTGAGGGGGGCTAGGTAGACTCTACCTTAGGGTGACAAAAATTTAAAGTATACAAAGATTTTTTTAACATGATTTCTTAAAACTGTGCAACATTTAGAGGTGTTATTTACTTTGATGCAGTTCAAGTATTCTTTCAGCCTGCAGAAAACTGTTGGGTTTCGTGCCTAGAGCCGGTAAAACCATATCGCTCTTGTCTACGTGCAACATCATGAATCACAAAGTCGATTGGAAAATATTTTTCAGGCTGCTTGTCCCAGGCTTGCTACAATTCTGGGTTAGTATCCAACAATAATACCCGAGTCCCCGTTCTACCACATTCTACAGATTTTATCACAGTCGGTAGCTTGTCCTTTGCACAAGTCCAAAAGATCTCTGGTTTAGATTCTTCTGTAAGTGCAGGTTGGCATGCCTGAAAAATTTTCTCGTGATTGTCTTGAAATTCATGTTGGTACCTAGGCAAAAAAATGCCTTTTAGAATAGTTCTAAACATTATCCAATTGACCGTTTATAGCAAAAACAGTAAGCCCTCACTTGACTTCACCGACAGGTTCTTAGAAACTTGGACTTTACTCAGAATGACGTGTAACAAAACCAATTTGATCTTAGGCTAACTGATATAAACAAGAATTAGGTTCCTACAGCCTGTTTCTGGTCACAAAACCATCGCCAAACTTCTAAATAAACACCCAGAACACTTATAATATTAAATACTGAAATTAATGTGAGCTATACATATATTTAAGAAAGATGAATAAAAACAAGTAAGATAATGATTTTCCAACCCACTTATTCCAGTTCAGGGTCATGGGTAGCCTGAGTCTATCCGGGCAGCTCAGGGCACAGGGCAGGGTCCACCCTGCACATGCCCTTCCATCCCAGGAGGCACTCAGCACCACTCAGACAGGGACAAGGCAGACAAGCCGATTCACTTCACGTGCACATCGTTGGGACGTGGCAGGAAACCAAAGTCCTGGGAGAAAACACATGTAGACATGGGGGAGGACATACCAACTCCACCCTGACGGGGGCCCCAAGCTGGGAGTCAGTTTTGCTTGTCTAATTAACATGATACTGAAAGAATATTGAATGAAAGGGCAATATTCAAGTTCCTGCCGCATCTGCATTGCACGTTATTGCTAACCCTTAGCAACAGTTGCAGGTAGTGAGGCTTAGGAGGTCAGGAAGTGTTCCGCGGAGGAGCAATCAGGATCATAAGCCAGGCTGGCCTGAGAAAGTTTAACCGTATTGGTCCTTGAATAGTCCGATACGCTTCCTGTTTAGTTTGAGCTTTCCCTTCACAATACCCACAGCCTCCCTCCTGGCCTTTCCTGCTCCCAGATTAGATCAGGGAACACAGAGAGTGTTTCAGAACAGAAGGAAGGTTAAGTCATCTGTTCCGTGTTCAACAGCTGCTGCCCTTTTGAGCTTTGATCTTTGCCCTTTTGCCCTTTGATTGGCCCAGGTCTGTCTGCAAAGAAGGCGGGGCGGTGGTGGGGACATGGATAACTTGGAACATTAAGAAAATGTCACCAAGGTTGGAACCCCATAAAATGGGTGTGACACAACTTCCAGCTCCCTCTGTCCTTCTGTGCCTGTTTGTCTCGGTCAGAAAGGACAGAGGGAACTACCATTTTTGGTACACTTTTTAAAAAAATACTAGACCCTATACATATATTATCTGGTTGAATACACACCATAACCCCATGAGATTAGTACTGTAAAATGGGAAATCCTGGCTGTGAATTATAGATTTAACTCTCTCATTGTCCATCATCCTGGACGTCCAGGCTTCCCTCTCTGCAATTGTACCATGGAAACAGTAGCTGCAGGTGTAGTCAGATGTCATGAACCAAAGAATTCAAAGTATTTCTCCATGGAAAAATATAAGTGCTTTACTATCTTTTAGGGTCCAAATTTTCACTCCTTGTTTTTGTTCAACAGATAATGCTTATCTAAAATGTATTATCTTTTTAAAATTAAATTCATTGGGGTGACATTGGTTAATAAAACTGTATCAGTTGCAAGTACACAATTCTATGATATATCATCTGTATAGTGTGCATTGTGTGCTCACCACCCAGAGTCAAATCTTCTAGCATTACCAGATATTTGACCCCCTTTACCCTTTACTATCTCCTATCCCCCCTTCTCTTTGGTAACCACCACAATGCTATCCGGTGTCTATGACTTTTTGTTTGTCCACCTGTTGCTCTCAGTTTTATATCCCACACATAAGTTAAATCATATGGTTCTTAACTTTTTTGTCCGACTTATTTCGCTTGGCATGATGTTCTCAAGGTCTATCCATGTCACAAACGGCAGTGGCAGTGTTTTGCCCTTTCTTATGGCCGAGCAGTATTCCACTGTATATATATGCATCACATCTTCTTTACCCAGTCATCTAGCAAAGGACACGTTGGTTGTTCCCATGTCTTGGCCACTGTAAATAATGCTGCAATGAACATAGGGGGTGCATATATCTTCAGGAGTAAATGTCTTCAAATTTTCAGTAGATACCCAGAAAGTGGGTTGCTGCGTCAAATGGTAACTCAATCCTTAATTTTTTGAGGTGCTTCCATACTGTTTTCCATAGTGGCTGTACCAGTTTACATTCCCACCAGCAGTGAATGAGGGTTTCTTTTTTCCACAACCTCTCTAACACTTGACATTACTTCTGTTGATAGTAGCCATTTTAACAGGTATGAGGTGGTATCTCATTGTAGTTTTGATTTGTATTTCCCTAATAGCTAGTGAACTTGAGTATCTTTTCATATGTCTGTTGGCCATTTGTATATCTTCTTGGGAGAGGTGTCTATTCAGGTCCTCTGCCTATTTTTTAATTGGATTGTTTGTTTGGGGTTGAGTCGTGTGAGTTCTTTATATATTTTGGATCTTAGCCCCTTGTCAGAGCTGTTGTTTGCAAATATCTTCTCCCGTTCAGTTGGTTGCCTTTTTGTTTTGTTAGTGGTTTCTTTTGCTGTGCAGAAGCTTTTTAGTTTGATAAGGTCCCACTCATTTATTTTTGCCTTTATTTTCCTTGCCTTTAGGGTCAAATTCATAAAATCTCCTCTAAGACCAAGATCCATAAGTGTAGCAACTGTGTTTTCTTCTATATAATTTATTATTTCAGGTCTTAGATATAGGTCTTTCATCCGTTTTGAATTAATTTTTGGAAATGGGGACAAACAGTAGTCCTACTTTCTTCTGCATGTGGCTTTCCAATTTTCCCAGCACCACTGTATGTCTTGTCTTCTTCGCTGAAAATTGTTTGCCCATGTACATGTGGATTTATTTCTGGGCTCTCAATTCTATTCTACTGAACTGTGTGTCTGTTTTTCTGCTAACACCAAACTGTTTTAATTATTGTCACTTTGCAGTATAATTTGGAATCAGGGAGTGTGATTCCTCTGAATTCATTTTTTTCCCCTCAAGATTGCTTTGGCTATTGGAGGTCTTTTATGGTTCCATACAAATCTGATCCTTTTGTGTTCTATTTCTTTAAAAAACATCAGTGGAATTTTGATGGGGATTGCATTAAATCTGTATATTGCTTTGGGTAATATGGACATTTTAACTATTCATTCCAGGGGCACAAGGATGCTTTTAACATACACAAATTGATCAGTGTGATACAGCACATTAACAAAACAAAGGATAAAAATTATATGAGCAATGACAGTAGATGCAGAAAAAGCCTTTGATAAGATACAACATCCATTTATGATTAAAACACTCAATAAAATGGGTATAAAAAGAAAGCACCTCAACATAATAAAGACCATATGTTACAACTAACATCACACTCAATGGTGAAAAACGGAAAGCTCTTTCTCTAAGACCAGGAAGAAGACAAGGATGCCCACTCTCACCACTCCCACTCAACATAGTTCTGGAAGTCCTGGCCAGAACAACCAGGCAAGAGAAGGAAATAAAAGGCATCCAAATTGGAAATGAAGAAGTAAAATTGTGACTTTGCAGATGACATGATTCTTTACATAGAAAATCCTAAAGACACCACCACCACCAAAAAAAAAACAAAAAAAAAAACCTATGAGAAACAATAAACAAATACAGTAAAGTTGCGGGACACAAAATCAAAGTGCAAAAATCCACTGCATTCCTATATACTAACAATGAAATTTCAGAAAAGGAAATGGAAAAATCAATTTCTTTTGCAACCACAACAAAAAGAATGAAATATATATTTAACTAGGAATAAACAAAGGATGTGAAGGACCTCCATACTGAGAACTACAAAGCATTATTAAAAGAGATTGAAGACGACACAAAGAAATGGAAAGATAGTCCATGCTCATGGACTGAAAGAATCAGGTATTATCTTTTAGGAAAAGTCTACAAGTCACGCAGAGGTTACAACCTGAGCAGGCTCCAGAGGGCTCTGACATATGAGAATCAAAGATTCATAGTATCATATGCTACAATAACAGAAACAGGGCCTGAAAAACAAACTTTTGCCATCTAAGCAGTTTATTCTGTTTGTGATGTATCAATAATAATAATAATAATAATAATAAAAGTCTTTCTCTTCCTTTTTTATCTTTAGTTGATGCCCAAACTCTATTCAAATGGATATTCTGCTTTAAGTAAATCTGCCCACATTAAACAATATACTAATTACTTCCTAGAAATAATTCCTTCCAAGAAGTAATTTCTTCTAGTTCTATCATCATTTGTGGACAATGAGACATAATTCAGTGAATCATACCCAGAGTTCATGGAATCATAGATTTATAAGTGAATTACACTGGAAATGAACTTTTCTCCTGGAACTTAGAAGTACATGGTATTATTCACAGAGTGAATGACATACATAAAATTCTAAATTGTTGCACAGTGCCTCTTGCCAGAATAAGGAGGTCAGGGAAAGACACACTGCAACTGAATTTTAGCTTTATATGTGTTTCTCTAACATGATAATAAATTAATTCTGTAGCTACTTGGAAAGGAATGGGACAGAGAAAGCTTTCACATTGTGAGATGTGTCGTGAGACAGTAAACCTCTTAATCCCCCAGGGGCATTTCTTTCTCCTTTAACCAAAACTGAGAAAAATAATGGGAGACTTCATTGATAATTCACAGACACTTACGAACAGTCTACCAATGATGACATGTATGCCCCCAGTGACCCATTTTGCATATGAAGCCGCTGAAGCTCAGACAGGTTGACATACCAACATCACATGCATACTAAGTTGCAGAGTGGGGATCTGAAGCCACTCTATGGTGCCCCCTCGAGCCATTAACCATTGACACACTGCAGAGCTGCGGCGCTGCGCCTCCCCCCGCCCCCCACCGCCCCCTGGCCCTGATAAAGAGTAAAGGCTTCACCCAGGACCCAATCATGTGCTTTCAGAAACCCATCTGTTTCCAGGAAGAAAAACGTTGTGACATGCACTGACTCCATAGCGGAGTGCTATACATGCTCTCTTTGTCATTCCCAGAAATTGCGTGCCAGCGGAAAAACCAGGGCTCCAGACCTGGGGTCACCTGAGTGGGGGCATAGCTCTCTCCTTCAGCTGTGATGATGGGCTGGATCTTCCCAGAGCTCCGCCTGCTCACCTATATACACCTATATACCTATAAATACTAATAGAAATCATACTTTTTAATATTTTGACATAACTTACACAGAGTGAAGTGCTCAGGTCTTAAGTCCATCACTCAGTCCGTTTGGAGGAATGAGCAATAAGACACAGACCATTTCTATAGTCTCCCTCATGCTCCTTCTCAGTCAACCCCTTCCCACCCACCTCCATCCCACAGAAAAGCAACCTGACTTGCTTATTCTAGAATTTTCTATAATGAAATCATGAAGTATTTGTGTGTGTGTGTGTGTGTGTGTGTGTGTGTGTGTGTGTGTGAGTGTGGTGTGTTTGTCTGGCTTCTTTCACTCAGCATCATTATTTTTAAGATTCACCCACGTTGTTATGTGTAATAACAGTTCATCCCCAGTAACAACAATTTGATATATGCATTAAGAGATAATCTACATTATTACCTTTTGAAGGCATGCCAAAAAGTGTTTATTATTATTATTTAAAAGAGGAAGCCCAGGAACTGGAGAGTGCTAGTCCAGAGGAGAAATAGTTCAGTCTGTCACAGGCTGGGGGCTATATTTGGAGAAAGGGGTTCATTACTAGTATCCCTAATATCACGTTCTTTACATGCATAAGGACATCAGTGTCAAGTGAATCTGGCATATGTAGTGTGAGTGGGTCGAGTTTAGCCTTCCAGACCAGAAATTAATTTTATGCTGTGCGGAGACAAGTTTGGTAGCATACCTTCCCAAGGTATTTCTGCAGCATCCCCTTTTGCCTACCACAGAGATGGGGGCCTACCTATGCCAGAAGATTACATTTGAGAGGGCTGCATAGAAAAATCCATCCATAACACTAGCCTTCAGCAGGGGCCAAAGCCTACGCTGTCAGTTCTATCCAGCTGTGTAACTCGGTTTTCCCAAGGGACCTGGACTTCAGCCCTCACAAATGTAACCCTGATACCGCATTTTGCAGATTTGGCCTCAATAAATAAATCCATACTCCAGTGTGGGTGTCCAATCTTTTGGCGTCTCTGGGCCACACTGGAAGAAGAAGAGTTGTCTTGGGCCACACATTAAATACATTGCAACACATAATCACACACAAAAAAATCTCATAATGTTTTAAGTAAATTTACGATTTTGTGTTGGGCCACATGCACAGACATTTTGGGCCACGTGCAGCCCATGTGATGCAGGTTGGACACCCCGGCAAAGAAAACAGAATCAGTGACATGTATATGTTAAGTCCTTTCTTTCTGTGCAGAAGCATTCTTCCCTAAGAGCATAGCTTTCAAATCTAAATGGGAAACAGGTACCATTCCCAAAGAGTTTTCCCAAGAATCAGTCTTACAGAGAGAGGTAGAAATAATATAATTTCCAAACCCTCGAGCAAAAAGTTCACAAGCCTCTGTTCACTGGACTAACAGATGAGCTTTGGAAGTGACCCCTCATTCAGGTGGCAACTTGGACAAGAATGATGCCCTACAGGGAAAGATTAATATATATGAAGTTTATTATAATATCAAATCACATTTAAAGGCAGGTATCGAAAAAAACCTCAACGTTACCACAAGCCTTTTGGTGTAAGTTTCTATGCTGCTTCCTGCAGAAACATCTGTTCTTGCATTCAACATGAGACACCTCTGATATTTACTGTATTTGCTGAATGCCAAAAGGATCTGAACTGTTAAACCTCTTGATCTGTCAGCAGTCTTGGGATTTCTGTGAAAAGATGATGAGCTACATAATAGCCCAAATTGGAGAAAGTTCATATGCTCAACAGCCATAGATCCTCATCACAGCAGAATTCTCCTTCAATCCACACCCCTGAAGAAGTGGTTAAAAAGATATATCCAGGCTTCACTTTAGAACTTTCTCTTCTTTTCATTTCCCCCTACATGCATAGCTCTATGTCCTTTCCAAAAGGTACATTCAAGGTCATTCAGTCTTAACTTAACTCATTCACTTCTCCAAAACAAATTTTAGGTTAAATGCTTGAAAGTCAAAGCATGTGCCAGGTCTCATAATCTCACAAAATCCTTATGACAGAAATAGGGAATTTGATTCATTTTCCTAACTGTTAATAAAGGACAAATTGCTTAGACTCAAGTGTTTATATTTTACTTTTGTCCAATGCTCAAGTTTCTTTATTCTCATCAAAACAATGAGGCTGCCAGTTATTCGGCATAGCTCAGAAAATAACAGCAATTTCATCTGCATCATGTGAGTGAGTTGTGCATCTGGGGGGAAGAGTAGTTAAGAAAGGAAAAAAGAGACTTGGGTTTTACAATGTAAAAATGTTCCCTTTCAAGGAATGATAGGCAACAGGAGATGCCTAGAAGGTGTGGCAAACAAAGAGGGTGGATAAAATTTGATTAAAATTTTATATAAGATTTCAATGTGACATTCTGCACTGAGAGGGAATTACCTGACACAGAGCCAAGGACCAGGTTCCCAGAGGCTGAAATGACAGCAGTGGCATTCTTCTCCCTGCTTTCTCCTCCTGCTCACATCACATTTATTAAGCACTGCCTGTATTCAGGTTCCTGTCCTTCTGGCACAGCACTGGGAGAAATGTTTTGAGAAACTAATCAGAGTTTACATGAATCGAAAAGCCCAGGCTCTAACTCATCAAGGCACTAGGGATTCTGGAGAAAGCAATGAAGAGAACCAGCTGATATTTGCCTGCAATGGTCCCATTTATCTTGGGAAATTCCTTCAGATTTAACCCAGGTACAGTTCCTCAGTCCTGGCAGAACCCTGGGGATCCTCTTCTGGGAGAGTCATACCAAAGGGTTTATGTCATCATCTCTCCCACGAGACTCTGGGCTCCTTCTCAGAGGTAGAACTCACGTGTTTCATCCCTGTCGTTTCATGGCTGAGCTCACAGTCGGTGCCCAATCAATGTCTTTTTGAATGTACAAATAAAAGAATACATTTTCCTATCTCAGGCACATCTGCCACAGACTGACTGCATAAGGATAAAGAATATAATCAGTGCAGAATTCCATTATTATTATTATTATTATCATTGACAATTTTCCCTCAAAACATACTTCAAACTGTTTTTCACATGTGAGTAATCTTATATTTTTATCCCTACTGAAGTTATTACATTATGTTATTTTCTTCACACACTCACACAGAACAAAACTGATTCCTTAGCCAACACACTAGGCAAATTATTCTGTTTTGTCAAGGTCAAAACTTGTAGTTAGTCATCTATCCCAGCAGCTCACTTTTCAAATATATGCCCTCCCTTCTTTGGGGAGGGTGCCAGATGCTAAACAGGACTGTTTTCGGACAGTTGACATTCAGGATTTGATAGGTAATAAGAACTTTTAACAATCAGAAATGCCCCCAGCGACAAGCAGAGAGTTGCTTGTCATTGCAGGTTTCTCAAGGAGGCTGGAAGTTTGCTGGGCAGCATCTTGGAAAGGAATCAAACATCACATTTCAGTTTAGATGCCCTTGACCTTCTCTTCAACCCCAATTCTAAAATTTCACGATTTAGCACTGGAAATAGAAGATTTTGCTAAATTCTGTGAAGTAGTTTTAGGGACTGCTAAATAATTCCCAAGAGGGCAAAGGCCAAAAGGCCCAGATCTTTGGTCTCTCTGAGCAGCAATGTCCTCACTGATCTCTCCACAGTAGGTGTCATGGATTTTAATATTCTAGCCAAGGAAGCAGATCCTCTCTGCAGAAGTCCTCAGGTTTTTGCAGAAGTCCTCAGGTTTTCCCAGAAGTGACCCTGCTGCTCATAGTTCAAGGCTCTTAAACTTGTCATTGAACCTTGCGCCAGCTCAACCTTCCTCATGCATTCTTGTAGATCACTTTTTTCCCCTAGAAAAGGTAGTTCAGTCTTGCTATGCAAACTAATCTTTGGCCACCCTGGAAAACATTAGGCAGACTGATTAGAATGCCTGGATTCTGATCCTCACACCACTAAGGACTCACTGATAGTGCAGATGCAATGTAATGGCCCTTTGAGTTCTGTCTAGATGATATGAAATATCACCTGCTATTGCAGAGCCTGGGATGCAGCCTGTGGAGCTCCACTTAAACAGGCCTGCTCTATCTAGACTAAGACTGTTCTCCCACTGCATGGGTCGAGAGCTAAGACACTGATCCCTTGCAAGAGGGTGGCCAAGCTAAAGGAATGTTCAGGTGACTTCAGTGGCCCAGGGAATGTAACCAAAATGCCTGCTCATCAGCTGATTTCTTGTACCCAAACTGCCACAGCGTACTCTCTCTATGATTTCAGGGTTCGTGGTGTAGGTTCTCAACTATCGAATAAGCTAAACCTCCAGAGCACTGACGTTTGCCTTTCTTGACCATGGGGAAGTTTCCAGCTTTGCTGACGAGGCTGGGCAGGAACCTACACACTTGGCTTGCATTATCTGATGAGTTCTTCCCCCTATGCAGATGGTAAAGGCCAAGAATGAAGTGTAGGATGGAAGGGAGCCAGAGATGGTCAAAATGGTCTGTCTAGTGTGCACCGTAATCCAGAAACAGAAACAGGGCCAGAGTCAGAAGCTGCTTATTCAATCCCCACACTTTTAGAGAGAGGATCTTCAGCATGTTTTTAGAGAAAACAAAAATGAAATAGAAAACAGACCTCTCTTTCCTCAAGCGGCTCAAAGAAGAGAATACTTAAGCGGTGCCTGAAGGTAGGCTCAAGGTAAAGAAAAAGAGGTCCTACCCTTTGAACTAGCTAAGAGAGGCTGTTGCCCAGAGCTGTACTCTTAGAGGGCTCCGCTCTGGCCCATTTCCTGCCATGTACCTCTCCCATGGTTCCCTAGAAACTCCAAATATTACAAGCACTCAGGCAAAAGAGTGTCATTTCTGCACCAGAAAGGAAAGTAGAATACTTTCTCTGCCTTGACATCTGTGATTTCAGAACTTCTTTGACACCAGTGGGTGAGGAGTCCATCAGGGCAAGGGGATGTACCTATTTGGAGCCTGTGCCCCCCTTCAGGTCCCTGTAATTTCCTGTCTAAATAGCCCCACATCTGACTCCTGGGCACATGGGAATCTCCTTGAGGATCACTGAACTATGCTCACTGCTCTAAGGTTCTAGGCTCAAGATGGACAACAGGGACACATGTTCACAGTGGTAGGGCACGGACAGAGCTTGTGTGGCCCAGGTTGTCCACTTGAGCAAAAAAATGTGGCATCTGTAGAACCTAGAGTGGGAAAAGAAGATGCACAGTCCTCTGGCCAGGGCCACAGCTCCCCCATCAGCTCCCCTCCACTAGTTTCTGGAGTGACACTCCAAGGTATCTGAGAATTGTAAACGTGACCCAGCGAAAGAGGTGGCCAAATACATTTTATTTAATGTTTGTTAGTTTGATTGATGACATTAAATCTTTAGACCTATAATAGGTAGACCTTCATTTGTATTCATGCCCAGGACTCTTAAAATATTAAGAACAGACCAGGTTCTCAGGTGCACCCTGCTCACTAACTGTTTCCGGGAAGGAAAAGGAAAGAAAGACTAAGCATTATTTGGGAGGTGGCAAGTGACAGTATTGTAGGGCTGGGTAGGAGCCACTATAACCATTTAAAAAGTTAAAGGAAATTAAAACCACCAGGAAGAAATAAAAATAAAGCACTTTCTCCCTGCTGTGGTTTCCTATAAACTCCAAATGTTACCAGCACTCATATTAAAAAAAGTGGCAATTCTTTACAAGAAAAAAAGAAAGCATACTCTCTTCTGTCTTGGCTTTGTGATTTCAAAGCCCCTTTGATACCATGAGTAGAAAAAGTGCAAAGGAGGGCATGAATCAGGATCTGCTTCAAACCCCACCTCTCCTGCTATTTCAGAAGCAAACAATGGGGTAAAAGAAAGCCTTGTCCAACAGCAGAAGACTTGAATAGAGAAGGAACTCATTAACCTGGTAATACAAGTTTTCCATAAGTAGGTTCCAAGTGACTATTCCCAGCTCTTCCCCTCTTCACCCTGCATAAGTTCCCTGTTCCAGGCACACTCTCACTTTCTAGGATGCATGGATAATTGGCTGGGCACATCTCTCTCTAGTTTGCTTAAAATGAGATGGCTCATCTGGCTGAAGTTCGTGCCTTCTATCATCACCCCACGTAATGCTCACTGGAAGCTGTGGCACAGCCAATGGAAAAAAGATGGCCTCATTGTTTACTAACCATCTTAAGTCTGGCATTTGTCCAAAGCAGAGCCCCAGACTAGACTAGGGCGCAGGTGGCTTATTTGAGAAGTGATTCCAGAAGCACAAACACGGATGTAAGGGGAAGACAGGGACGGGAGAAAAGCCAATAGGATGTGCTGGTATCTCAGCGTCCTATTCACCCAGGTTTTACCTTTTACAGTCATTTCTCACACCATGGGATGTCTGACCTTTTTTCTCTCTCTTGTGCAAAAATCCAATTACATGAGCAGTGGCCAAGACTCAGAAATGCAAAAGCTCTTATCCTGTCTGTAAAATGATTTCAAACTATCCACAGACTTCAACAAAAATTTTATACTCACTATTAAGATTAAAAGGTAGCTGCAAATTTTCTTTCTTTCAATTTATTTATTTTTCAATTACACTTTACATTCAATATTATTTTGTATTAGTTTCAGATGTACGACATTGTGGCCAGACAGTCATATATTTTACAAAGTGTTTCCCCGATCCTCGATATTTCCCGGACCCATCTGGTACCATATGTAGTCATTAGAATATTGACCACATTCCCTGTAGTGTACTTTAGATCCCCAGGACTGTTTTGTAACTACCAATGTGTACTTCTTAATCCCTTCACCTTTTTCACCTAGAACCCCAATCTTACTCCCCTCTGGCAACCATCAATCTGTTCTCTGTCTGTATCTATGAGTCTGTTTGTTTTGCTTGTTTGTTTAAATTTTTCCCTAGATTCCACATATAAGTGAAATCATAAGGTATTTGTCTTTTTCTGACTGACTTATTTCACTTAGCATAATACCCTCTAGGTCCATCCATGCTCTCGCAAATTGTAAAATTTCATTCCTTTTATGATAAATTAATATTCCATTTTATACATGTACCATGACTTTTTTATTCAATCCTCTATTGATGGGCACTTGAGTTGTTTCCAATGAACATAATAGTGCATATATTCTTTCAAATTACTGTTTTGTGTTTCTTTGAATATATACCCAGAAGTAGAATCACTGGATCATAAGGTAATTTCATTTTTAATCTTTTGAGGAACATCCATATTGTTTTCCATAGTGCTGCACCAGTCTGCATTCCCACCAACAGTGCACAAGGGTTCCTTTTCTCCACATCCTCACCCACATTAGTTGTTTGTGGATTTATTGATAATAGTATCATAGGTGTGAGGTGATAGCTCATTGTGTGGTTTTAATTTGCATTTCTCTGATGATTAGTGATGTTGAACATCTTTTCATATGTCTATTGACCAGAAATGACTGTATAGGTCCTTTTGCCACTTTTTCATTCAATTGTTGTTTTTTGGTGTTGAGTTTTATAAGTTGTTCATAAATTTTGGATATTAAACCCTTATCAGATGTATCAATGGTGAAAATGTTCTTTCCTTCAGTACATTATCTTTTCATTTTGTTGATGGTTTCCTTTGATGTGCAAAAACTTTTTAGTTTGATGTAGTCCCATTTGTTTATTTTTTTCTTTTGTTTCTTTTGCCCAAGGAGATATATCAAAAAAAAATATTGCTATAAGAAATATCTGGGATTTTACTGCCTATGTTTTCTTCTAAGAGTTTTATAGTTTTGAGGCTAACAATTAAGTCTTTAATCCATTTTGAATTTATTCTTGTGTTGAGGTAAGAAGGTGGTCTAGATTTATTGTTTTGTGTGTATCTGTCCAATTCTTCCAACACAATTTATTGAAAGACTGTCTTTACTCCATTGTATGTTCTTGCCTCCTTAGTCAACTATTAGTTGACCATATGGGAATGGGTTTTTTTCCTGAGCTTTCTATTCTGTTCCATTGATCTATATGTCTGTTTTTTGCCAGTACCATGCTGTTTTGATTACCATGGCCTTGTAGTATAGTTTGATATCAGGTAGCATGATTCCTCCAACTTTGTTCTCCTTTCTCAAGTTTGCTGTGGCTATTCAGGGTCTTTTGTGGTTCCACATAAATTTTTGGATTATTTGTTCTAGTTCTGTGAAATACTCCACTGGTGTTTGATAGGAATTGCATTGACTCTATAAATTGCTTTGGGAACTATGGACATTTTAATGATGTTAATTCTTCCTATCCATAAGCATAGTATATGCTTCCATATATTTGTATCTTTTTCAGTTTTTCAGTGTTTATAATTTTCTGAGTACAGGTCTTTTACCTCCTTGGTTAATTTTATTCCTAGGTATTTTATTTTATTTTTTTTATTCAATTGTAAATGTGATTGTTTTCTTAGTTTTTTTTTCTGATAGTTCATTATTGGTGCATAAAAATGCAACCAATTTCTCAACATTTATTTTATACCCTGTTAACTGAATTTATCAGTTCTAGTAGTTTTTAAATTTTTTTAGTAGAATCTTTAGGGTTCTCTATATACAATACCATGTCACCTGCAAAAATGATAGCTTTTCTTCTTCCTTTCTAATTTGGATGCCTTTTATTTCTTCTTCTTGTCTGATCACTGTGGCTAGGGCTTCCAGTACCATGTTGAATAAGAGAGGTAAAGGACATCCTGCTCTTTTTCCTAATCTTAGAGGAAATGCTTTTTGTTTTTCCCCACTGAGTATGATGTTAGCTGTGGGCTTTTCATATAGAAACTTTCTTATAAATCGGGGCTACCACCACTCCACGGCTTCTGGCAATAGGTGATGCAGTAAATATAAGGGCAAGGGCAAAGGGGCAGGCAGGAAGATAAAGAGAAGCTCACTATATAATTTAAGTTGCCTCCTGGTGTGCCACGTCCAGGACAGCCCCAGCTGTACCAGAATACTATGGGCACAGATCTCCATATGCCCTTTGGGGTAGCTCGGTGCTAAGCATAGGAGACCTTGCCTGGCCAAACTCTGAAGCTCTCCTCTCCCCCAACTCCCCACATAATCCCTGTCTGAGGATCCAGCATCCTGCTTCTCTCACAAGCCTGACATGTGCCAGAAAGGAAAGGACAGATTTAAGTGCCCTCAGCACAACACTCAGCCAACCAGCATCAAGCCCCGTTGACTCTGACCTCATAACCCCATTCTGACAACTGCACCTTTCCCCTACTCCTCAAATCTGCCTACCATCCACAGTGCCTATCTGGGGCAAGTGAACCCAACTTCTCACACAACTGGTTGACTCAAGTGGACAAGTCAATTCCTGGCTTTCGCTTTCTGCCCAACCCATTGCGATCACCTCTCTCTCAGACTGCGTTTTGACAAGATGTCTTAGAGGCATACATGTGTGCTATGAAAGGCATTGACTAGGACCTTTTTACAAATCGAAACTCTAAAAATATAATGAGTCAAATGTCTTCTATGCAGAGATGACAAAGAAGTCATTACTGCTTCAGCAGGACATTGGGCTAATCAGAAAAAACAGTGCTGCCTAATCACAGGTAATCACGATGATAAGATAGGAATGGGTGAGAGAAAATATCATCTTTATTTGGTGAGAAGGAGGGTAACCAATGACCTTACCCCTCTAGAGAAGCCTTGATCTATGAGTCATCAAGGATTTTCCAAGAGCCTTCTATATACTGTGCTAAATTTAGCAGTTTAATAGACTTGAGTCAGGCCTGAGGAAAAACTTTCTGGCCATAATTAGCAGATTTACAAACTTGGGTATATTCCTGAGGCAGTCTTGGGTAGCCTCCCTGTTTTCTAACTCCTATATATTTGTTAGACTTTTGGCGGGGGCAGGGGGATGCCAAATCAGTGGTGTCCTAGCTGAATTCCAGAAAACCCTAGGGTGTTTCATAGTCCCAGATTTCTACAATGCATGCTTTAAGACCTGGTTAAGATTTCAGTTTTTAATGAAAATTTACATGTTGGCAGGAAATTTACTTTTGACCATTAAAAAAGGGTAAATAAAAAGTGGTGCCCCTGCATTTATATGCGTCTTAGATGTCAAGCACACCAAGGCTTGGTGGGCTGCTACAAGGTTAATTCATGTGTGCGCAGACCCTGGAATCAAGCCTTTCCCACAGCACAACCCCAGCTGATTGCAGCGGCATCCGCTAGCTAACGAGGACCACTTACAGAGACTGTCCTGTGCGGGCCATCATCCTCCCATTACACACAATCAGAGGAGGATGCTGAGGCAGACGTGCATTTGCCACTGCTGTCCCTGACTTCCAATCTGAAAGTGCTGTCTAATCGAAATGGCCTCATGACTCTAATTGGCTGGCTTGTGAGTAAGTAAGTGTGGAAAAGCTGCACTTATGAAACAAATTCACACAAATATACCTCTGATGCCACTTTTATTCATGCTCTTTACTGGTGTTCCATATGGATTTGTTTGGAAAAACTAGTAAGTCCTGATTAAAAATAAGTTGGAGACCACTGGTTTAGGTGAAGGGAGGGGATGACCTCCAAAAGTCCAATCTGATTGCACCATCACAACACCAGTTCCAACTATGTCAGAGAAACAACATTTTAAAATAAAAGAACACTTACGCATCACGGTATTAAATGAACAAAGCCTGTTCAGATGAGTTGTATACAACCTGATATTCTATATAGAGACAGCTGACCCTGGAACAATGGTGGTGGGGGGGGGTTAGAGGCACCAGGCCCAGTGCAGTTGAAAATCCACATGTAACTTTGACTCCCCCACAAAATGAACTACTAATAGCCTACTATTGACTAAGAACTTAAACAGTCCATTAACACATATGTTCTATGTTACATGTGCTATGTACTGTCTTCTTATAATGAAGTAAGCTAGAGAAAAGAAAATGCTTTTAAGAAAGTCATAAGGAAGAGAATAAACATTTACAGGACTTACAGAAAAAAACCACATGTCAGGGGACCACACAGCTCAAACCTAGGTTGCTCAAGGATCAACTGTACACACACCACACATTGTGTATGCTTAGAAGAGACCAAAAAGGTGTGTGCCAATGTTATGAACTATCCAGAAAGCCCATTAAAACTAATTTTATAAGGCAAAGGAACATGATATTTCCTCAGCATAGAAGGATGGGCATGATTGGCATTACTTCCAAATACAGAAAGTGAATGCATGGGATGAGCCTGGGGTTTGCTAAGTCCACTCTGGGTGCTTTTTCACTTACTCCTAGTTGGCTGCTTGGCAAAGAGGCCCATGTACTTAAGCAGCGAGATGGCCATACAGCTCCCTGGTTGTGGGCACTGGCTTAGAAATATAGGCGACTGGGTCCAGGTTCAAGTTCCAATTCCATCCCTCAAAACCTGTGCAACCTTGGGCATCCTTGACCTCTCTCAACCTCAAATTTTCTCATCTACAAAATGAAAGTGATAATACCTACCCAGCCGGACTATTGTAAAAAATGATTAAATATGCTTCAAGCCCTAGCACCATACCTCACTCATATGGAACGTCCATTAAGTGGCAGCTATTACTGCTAGGCCATGGTTCATGCTACAAGGTGTTTCCAGTCTAGTGAGGAAGGCAGTAGACATGTGAACAGATAAATCACATGACCACCCAATTGTCACTGCCATGGATGCACAAACAATATGTTTTGGGACTGAAAGAAAATGTATGTGATGAAGTGAGCGCCAGGGAGTCTGGAACTCTCGGTCGTTCACCATCAAGGAGAGATTACTGCAGGCTTAGCCAAGATATTTTGGGTCCCTGCGCTGGCAAGCAGACCCACGAAAGACAGCAGAGAGCAGAAGGCTTTGGAGATGGGTCAGCTTTTCTGCTGCAGGTTGAGCCTGAGTGCTCGCCAATCATGCTCTGTTTCAGGGGCCACTGAACACGCAGATAGGTAGGATGGACAGTCAGAACCCTTGGACAGCCCAATAAGGTTTGGGCTTAGAGTGGCAACCGTGGGCCCAGGCCTGCCTGCTCTAATGAGTTCTAGTTGGTGTGCACCTTCACTGTTACTACAGAATGTGGAGTTCCATCATTCTGTGTCACCTGCTAAGTAGGGGTGTGTGTCTCCTGCGACTCAGAATAAAGCTCTACCCCCAGCACGCTGAACTCCCCAGCCCACACCACATTCCAGCTTTCAAACTCAGAAAGCTATTTTCAGTAGCTGTTCCCTTCGAGGGAACAGGGAGAAGGGATGAAGTTTGAATAATTTGATAGGAGGACTAGATTTTAAAGACAGACACAAATTAGCTCCAATGTCTTATACAATCTCTCACGCAATGTAAGATTTGAGCTTTGGACATCACTTACTTATTTTTTTTATTTGGTCTTTTGCTGTTTTGATGATATGAAAAGCAGGTAAGAAAGATAAGGCCCCCCCATACAAGGAAGATGTCAGTGAGTGAGGGAGACTAGCCAGGGTGGCAGAATCACACAGTGGAATTAGTAATACAGCAGGCAGAAAGAGGCGGGGATGAGGACAAAGCTGGGAGACTTAGGACAGACCACCGTGGTCCCTGGAACAATGAGTGCTGGCCAGAGAGGGAACAGCAGTGAAGCAGGCTGGGCGGCGCAGACTGAAAGGACTCAGGAGTTCGCAGCTGCCAATGGGGTTCCGTGTCTCATTGCTTCAGCCACTTGTGACTTGAACCACATCTAACTTCAGCTCCCAGAGCAGACATCCTTTAGACACTGAAAACCTCCCACCTTAAGCCTTCTCAGCTCCTCAGCTCCTCTGCCTCAGAACTTTCCCCATAGCTGCATAATATTTTCAGCCAAGTGCAGAGGAGTTAATGAGAGTCACAGCAGGGAGAGGTAAGGGGAGGGAGCAGAAGTGGGGTGAGGGGTTGATGGATAATATTCCAGCATTCAAACCTATCTTGGGGGGCAATTACTCTCGGTGTATTCTACACAATTACTCAAAGGATCACCAATGAGACAGTCCCACAGTCTCATTGCCAAAGTGGCAACCAGCTCAATATTTCAATATTATATTAGCAGTATCGATGGGGTATCAATCTTTCTGCCTTTATTCCAGCTTCTTGTGAGCACCTCCCCAAAAAACTACCTGCACCTAAGTCCTGTCTCAGACTGGGCTTTCATGGGACCCCAAAGTAAAGGATTGAAGGCAGGAGGCTGGCGGCAGCCTCAATGGAGAAAGGACAGATACGATACGCACATGAAAACGTCCTGCCACGTACCATATTAATCACAGGAACGCCGGGCTGAAAGGACTCTCAAGACAGGAGTCCGCATTCTCACCTTAGAGCAGCTACTTCATCACCCC
Organism: Macrotus californicus; assembly: GCA_007922815.1. Taxonomy (NCBI): domain Eukaryota; kingdom Metazoa; phylum Chordata; class Mammalia; order Chiroptera; family Phyllostomidae; genus Macrotus; species Macrotus californicus. The sequence continues at coordinate 40,824 of VMDR010001529.1, read as the reverse complement.
GGGCAGGGGAGACTCTGTTAAAAGTTGCTATGTGAAAATATCATTAACACAGTCGATGAAGTTAATCATTATCATTAACACTGACAATGAATTAGACCTCTAGTGCCAAAAGCCTGGAACAAGATTATCACTGTTATAAACCAAGCTGATCGATGGTATGTGGGAGGTCAGCGTGTGAGCTATTTGCTCATTTCACTAAAACCACCACCTCCCTTCCTTCCCACCTCAATAAGGGCTTTTGTTTTTACCACATACAGCTTTCAACAGGACCTAAAGTTTTCCCCGCTCACTGGTGCAGGACCAGCAAAACTGTTGTGCTCACTCTTCTTTAAGCACTTGGTGTTCATTCAGTTTTGAAAGTCTAGTTTCTAACACATTTCTTTGAAAATCACTTAAAAACCTGAATATGATTTTAGCCCTCAAATGATCACTCCTCTAGTTTCGTAGACATTCCTGCAGACATTGTTGGCCAGTGAATAAACATTTTACTGGCTAAGGATTCGATTTGTTGCTCTGTAAAAGAACCATGTATTTCCACAGCAAAGCTATTTCCTTGATAAAATCACCTTCTGTGGATTAAACTCCTCTTTCAACACTGATATCAAATATGGAATTCCCGGAATTATTCAAATGGTGAAATACAGTTATAAATAAGTTTCAGATAACATGTAAGACGAGGGTAGACCTTTAGAAAGTGGCTTAATTAAGTAATCATTACAAGGCAAATCACTGTCCAGCAGAAAGAAACTGTGTTTTGTTTTTTTTTTTCCTGGTGCGGAAGGAAAAAAAATGTGAGTTCTCAGAGGGAAAATTAGAGCCGTTATCTGCACTATTTGGGACAGAGCTGTGGAATGAAGAAAACTATTCAAGATCCACAATCTTTAGAGAGTACATGTAGCCGGTTGTAATCGACAATGAACTTCCAGTCGCGTTTTGAAGAGGCACATGGTGGCGATGTGCAATAATGGTGGTAATTAAATAGCCATAAAAATCTGAGATTGGCATATGGACAAGAAAGCGTCCCGGCATCGCTAGCACTAATGGTCTAATAGCCGATCTGCAGGGCTCCTCTTCAGTTTAAATAATGTCCGCCAGCATTCTCAGTCAACACTTTCCCCCCTTCTTTTTGCCTGACACTGCAGGAATTGTACGGAGCCTGCTGTGACCAAGAGATGGAAAGGCAGGGAGGTTCTCTTGGATGGGAGTTGGCGCGATCAGTAAATATACCGCAGACAAGCCCTTACTGCTGACCCACACAGTGAATAATAATACGAGAGAGTGGGATCTCTGACATGGGGGGGTCAAAGTGTGCCTGGCCCTGTTGCTTGCATTTGCAACAAATTAAAAAACTGCATGAAACTGCAGGGAGAAGTGGGCTGGGGCGGTAACAAGCTCATTCCTTCTCTGTGATGTCCGAGGGCTGCGTCTGCAGGGTGTGAATCCTTCTGACGCAGACGAGAAGCAGGAGGGTATGTTAAGAGCATGCACACTGGTGTCAGACAGATCAGGGTTCAAGTCCTACAGCGGCCATTCACCTGAAGGGTGACTGTGAGAAAATTATTTTACTTTCCGGCTCAGTTTCCGGTCTGAAAAATAATGGGAATAACCCTGTAGGGTTGCCGAAAGCCTTACACGTGATCGTGTATGCAAAGTGCTTCGTACAGTGCTTGGCAGAGTACTACTCAGTAAGCGCTGGCCACGGCTTCCAGAGAGGAGGAAAACTGCCTGATTTTTCTTCACTGTATGGAGAGTATGGCAGCAGGACCCAGGTTGAAGTAGGACCAAAACATTGTAGAGGAGATTCACGACAGCAGACCTTCCTACCATGCCAATGTAATACCCACCATGTGCCTAGCGCTGGGCTGCATGGTTTCTGATGAGACTCTCCATTTGCTGATCACTGGGGGAATAAAAGGCAAACACGCTCTGTGTGAGTCTGATTCCATGCGCTGTGCTCTTTTTGCTGCACCTCACAGCACCTTACTGTAGCACGTAGGAAAGAACAGGGATGGGAAGCCAGCTTGCTGAGCAAATCTTTCTGAGCATTACTATGGGGTGATGGGACCATGTAAACATTTGCTCTCCCACCCCCTCCCTCTTGTCTGTTGCCTTTGTGAATCAATTTGTTAAACAAAATATTTTTTAACTGGCCCCTATGTGTGCGACAATTTTAAAATTATTTTTAGAAAATTCTATTTCCCAAGGTAAGAATTATGTGAAAATTGTGGAAAAAATACACAAATATATATGTATAAGTATTTTTATATACCTAGAATATTCTGGAAGAGACTGGTGCTTCTGAGAGCCACCATGCCAATGACCGTGGCATGAGGTCAAACATGGCGACTGCAGAAGCAATGATCCCAGCACAACACACACCAAATGCACTGCTGTTCCTATCATGGACCCCGTAGTGGTGTCCCACACCTGGGCCCCATTTTTGTAAATCCAAGTATCTGACCACACGGTGAACCTACCACAGGCCAGGGACTGTTGTAATGAATTATTAATATTCAAGTGGTCAGCTTACAAGGGACCTCAAAATGAGTTGCACTTTGCAACAAACTCTTTTACAAGTGGAACAATGACCGCTACTTACATCTCTTCGATATATTTTATACACGCACAGACATATACCATATGTACGGTCCACCCCTGGGGCAAAGTGGAGTCTCAGTTCCATCACACGTTGAGTTGACTCCAACCAAGGCAATGTCTTTGCACTTCACTGTCATCTTTTGTAAAATGGGCATGACGACACCTGTCTTTCACGGGAGTTAAAGGTGTTCAATAGCACATATTTAGAGAGAACTTAGCGCAGTGTCTGCCATGGTGTGGCTTAATAAGTGATAGCTTATTTGCAGTTGAATGAATGGACTGCAGTTTTATAAAACCAAGTCAAATTATGCCCTATCTATTTTAGTTTTCTCAGGGGGACAAAAAAGAAAACAGAATGCCTAGCTCTTTCTTTCCTTTCACCAGTTAAAAGAAACTACACAACCACAATATGAAGGGACCACACACGGTCCATAAAACGCGGAGCAGTTCTTTCTTTTCCCATCCGGAGAAAATGAATGATGGTCAATGGCAGAGCATTAGCAATGAATCAATAGGATCGATATCATCGCTCTGGTTCAGTTTATGAAATCCTGGGCGAAGCCCAATTGGAAGAGGCGACATCTGAGACTTCCTAGACTGCTTAATATTTCATTAGAAGAGACAAACTCCCTTGCACTGCTGAGAGTCCTGGAACATCAGTGCAGGAAAGGCTCGGAGTCATGGGGGAGGACTCCAGCGCCCGCTGAGAGGAGACTTGCCTTGAATAGCTCAGTGACAAGTACCAAACCCAGAACTCAAAGCCAGACCTGCGCATGTCCGTAGCAGAACTTGCCAGTCTATCACTCAGCACCCCAGCTGTTGCCAGATACCATGGGCTTAATCCTGGGTAATGATTATGACTTGTTAAATTTTTAACTACCCCTAAAACGAACTTCAGCTGAAAACACTCAGCATTCCCAAATGCTGCATAATATCTGCAAAGGCGGCTGGTATGGCGCTTTTATTTCTTGGAAATGGGGAAACGGACTGTAGAAGCAGTGAGCATTCTTTCAAAATCGGGGCCTCCTTTGACAGCCAGATGAAGCAATTTGGCTCCTTTCAAGATGCTTATCTCTCCAGGAGGGTACGCAAATTAAAAGTTGGGAAGCTCAAAACCTTTGTAAAGAGTTTTTATTACTGTCGCTTTTAACAGGACACAGCGGCTGTGTTCTTCTCTTCAAAGCACTGATATGACTTTTGGTAAAAAAAAAAAAAGCTACTTTTTTTCAAGTCTCCTTGGTTTAACTGCTCATTTCTGCAACCTTGAGCCACAGAGAGGAAGACAGCATTACAGCTGATGACTCAAAAAAAAAAATATCAAAGACACCCAAAATGATGTTTGCTGTCTCTTGCGGAACTCATACTTCACACTTTCCTGTTACTCCTCGGTGTAACCAGGGAGGCAGCAACCGCACTCTGAGGATGTGGGTTCTGGGTTCTTCAGCATGCAAAGTTTCTCTTTTTCTTTCATGTCATTACACCATGTACCTTGGCTCAGAGTTGCTCTCTGAACAGGGAGCGCACACACATTTCTTGGAGACACTTGCAGGCTGACGAATAGGGCATAGCTGCTCTCCTAACGGGCATAAGTTCACTCTGAGCCTGTGTTTGGGGTCAAACACATCGCTGTAAGGGACAATCAGAACCACAGCCATTAGGCAATATCAGGGATGTTAGTCCATGTGACAAACATCACAGGGGTGACAGAAAACACTAACTTTACCCGGTAGGCCCTGATTAGGAGTACAAGTATAGGTTTGCAAAGGATAGGGGTAGACAAATATCATTTCTGAGAAGTACAAAGTAGAAAAAAATCGCTGATTTATTTCAGAATCATTAGGTGGCCTGTCCCTTCCTCTTCTGGAAATGAGTCATCGTACCTTCGGGGTCCTATACGTGAATGGATAAGGATGTCTATCTGTGCTAAAAATCTAGCTGTGGCTTTCAGTCAAGGTCTAGGAAAGGTATCTGTGGCTGGCAACTGGTGGTAAGTGCAGAGGTGTCTTGGCCATTTTTCTCACTAAAACATTAGTTCGTGTGCAGGGCACAGCTCCATGGAGCTGCAGGGCCCAGGCGCTGTGACTGATGCTGGATCTCCAAGCAACAGGTCTGTTCTAAACTTCCAGTGATCCAACCAAGTAACATTTCTCTTTCGTCAACTGCCTTCTGGAAAGATGTTGACTAGGAACTCCAAGTTCTTTGGCCCATTCTGCAAGAAGAAAGGGAACATAGATCTGTGTCTCTTGTTTCCTAGGTAATGTCAACTCATCAACTCCAGCCTAACAAACAAGAATAGCCACATCCTTTCCAATCTCTTCCATCTCTAAGCTTTCAAGAGTTTCATTGATAAGACCCCTAGGAGATTCAAGAGGTTGGTTATATAATTCACAACATGCAGCACTGAGCAATCATAAGGCAAACTCTATTTAAACCTCCAGGATCCGGTAATTACAACAGAGGAGGAGGCATTGCCTCAAGGAGAAGTAGGCTGGTGTGATTATTTTATTGTAATTACTAGCTTAATGTCTGACTTTCCCACTCGAAGCTCTGGAAGAAAGGTAGTGTACAATATCTGCCTTGTTCAAGGCTTTAGGCTCAGGATCATAAAGTTTGGCAGTAATAACATCAACCTTAAGGCTTATCAGGAGGAATTAACAAGATCAATGAATGTAAAGCTCTTAGCACTGTGCTTAGAATATACCAGATAGTCAACAAGTATTTTGTTAAATAAAAATAATAGAGGAGCACAAAGAGGAAGAAGGAAGTTTGTAACTTAAGAAGCTCAAGATTAAGTTTTATTGACATCATATTTATTTAGCATGTGCCAGGCTTTCTACTACCTTATTTAATTCCTGGGAGCAAGACTAAGAAGTAGGCACTCTCATTATACCTCTTAATAGATGACAAGGCTGAGGCCTTTGGGAAGTAATATTCCCTATTACAACTCCCCATCACTCATCCTAGCTCCATCTGAAAGCTGCCACCAAACATCATCAACCAAAAGCCTTGAAAACAATATTTTAAAGCAGAGATGGTACCCAGGAAAGTCCTATGCAAATCCCAAAGCTCAGTACAAATATATATAAGCTAGCCTCAGATAATTGCATTCATCATCATTAAGAGTTTTTTTTTTTTTAAAGCAAAACAGACAAGGTTTTTATTTTATTTTTTCCACCAAACACACGTGAGCCTCAAGAATTCCCAAATCTATGCTCCATTCTGTTCCAATAAAAAGTTATCAAAAGACCTCACCCATCAACCATTTCTGCAATTTAGGAATGAATTAAAACTGCAAAGCAAATCACTGTTCATAAGAATTGGTCTTCTGTTTGGCAGCTGAGGTGGGTGTAACATGGGCATAGCGACGAACAGTAGAAGCAAAAATTATTCTGAGTGTGGCAAGTCTCTCTTGTGAAACTGTGTCCAGAGAAGCATTTACTGAAAAGCTCTTATAATTTCAAGAGAAAGAACTGAGTTCCTCTGGAGAGGGCTCCATGCATTATTAAAAGTATTTTAAAAAAAATAATATCCTCCCTTCCCAATTTCCTAAGTAAACCCTTCTGTCCTTGATCAATGAACCCACTGACAGTGGCAGATACAGGGTGTCCCTAATTACCAGGACCCAGTAAGAGTATGAAGTTGAAGGGAAATTACTTTATTTCCTGTCCATGGAAATAAGCTAATCCAATGAAAAGACAGAACTTTAACATAACAATGGGGGCTGTTCTGGAACAAAGGCATTCTAACACAAAGGGATACTTCTGTTAAAAAAGAAAAAAGGAATTTCTCAATGAAGCCTCTTTTTCTGTACCAGCTTTTAGGAACTCAAGAGAGAAAATAGTACATGGGGACTCCCAATGAGCTAACACTACCTTCTGCAGAGGAACTCGAATAAACTGTTTTTTGATGTTGAATGGAAAATATTTGGGCATCGTGGGAGAAGAAAAACAAAAAAGGAGAAAGGGTCAGAAAAGTTCAGGGTTGCCAGTGTTTGGATTGAGGAATTAAACACATCTAAAGGGCTGTCATAACAAGAAGATTAACGTCAGGTTCCACACTCCACTGACATTTACCTCAACTACTAAGTATTAAATATTTACAAAGCATTTGGGCTTGGAGAGTGCTTTCTAATTCTCCTTCAAATTTTTGCCTTCTGTCCAGATGGGGAAGTGCTGCTATTACTCCTACTTTTTTATTGGTGAGGAAGTGACTTATCCAAAATTGCAAAGTTAATGGAAGAGTTGGGGCTGGTGTGCGTGAAAAGGATACAGCCAATGCATAGGCCCACGTTCCCAAAGCACCCATCCATACCCAGGGGAAATTCTGTAAGAAAGTAATTATCTGCTTCTTTTCTACTAAAAAAAAAAAAAAAAGTCTGTCATCTGTGTTTGCCAAAAGCAAGATACTGGGATCTTTTTTTTTTTTTTTTTGATTCTTTAATTGTAGCAACATGAGAAGAATGGAAAGTGATGTACCATTTATAAACATGGCCAAGGCCAAGGTGAGGTTTGTAAGTGGCTGCTGCCCCGATCACTTTCTCCACCTTCTCAGCTATGAAGCTGTCCAGGTCAAGAACCTAGCACCTGCTACATTTTAAATAGAATAAAGCAACCAGATTCAGGTTCTCCCATCGCCTCCACATCCTCTTCCATAGAGTAATCTCAAGAAAGCATCATCCATTTCCTTTATGGGATGCTACAGTCAAACAAGAATAGCAGTCGCAATAATAATAACCAACAGTTATATAGCCTTTGCCATGTGCCAGGCACAAAGCACTTTACATCTCATCACTCATTTAACCTTCACAGCCACCTCTAAAGTAGTTACAACTGTAACCGCCACTTCACAGATGTGGAAATTGAGGCCCAGAGAGTCTAAGACTGATTGCATCACAGCTAGATAGTGGCAGAGCAAGGATTTGAACCAACCACTCATGCTCTTGATCATGAGGCATACTAACATCACACCAACGTCGGGCAGTGAGTTTGCACGCAGGATGCATCTTCTTCGTGTTCAGTGTGCCATCTCCACTTTTTATAGCTCTCTTCCTTTTGGATGAGGCATGATCCTTGCACGGTCATGTCCCAGCTGTATGTCCAAGTCTACCAAGTCTTGGTGGCAACACAGAGATTTTATTTCCTTGTATTAAAAATCTCTAGGTCATTTTGATTCAGGTTCTATGTATGGATATTCAGATAAGTGTGGTTAGAAGCATGTATTTACCCACTCCTAATTTTTAAAACTATGAATCTGAGCATCTTCCCCCTTTTATTCTTTTATGTCAGGATGTCTGCAAGCTGACTCTTGGCCTGTATTTGTAGAGCTGGCATGCTAAGAGAAAGGAGTATGTGATTAACACTATATGTGACCTACGAAACCTATAATATTTACTATTTGGCCTTTTCTAGAAAAAAATGGCAGATCTTGTATTTTATATAATTTCTGAGGATTACCAGAGAAGTGTATTTCATATTTCTCTAGGCCTCTTGCTCTTTCCATTGCCAAACTCAGATGTGCTCTTCATCCGATCAGCTCATGTGAGAAAATAAACCAGAAAGAGGTCACAGATGTGATCAGCAGTTGGTGTGGTGCTGGGAGCTAGCTTGCGCAAACAATTCTGTGCACATCTTTCCAGATGAGCATTTGATGATTCGGCACAGGCAACCTGGAACCAGCCATGGTGGGAGAATATTTACACCATGGAAATTGGCAAACACTACCAATTCTACCTAATCCTATGAGAGAAAAATACATCATAATTCCTCATTCTCCAAAAATATCCTAGGATCAGTATTCAATGGCGATTTGTAGGAGATACAGAGGTGAGCATATAAATATTGTCTTTTTAAAAAAAAGTTGAGAAAGTTGGTGTTTAAATCAAGAGTTCCAAAGCTGGATAGCCACAGTGGCTGGGCAGGTAGAATACACATGTGGATGGGCTGCATGAAAAACCATAGGAAATGACAGAGCCTGTGGAAACCAGAGACGAAAATCAAAGACATTCAAATGTAAAAAAAAATCAAGCCCCTTCCCAGCCAGACAAGAGTGTCTGCTAATTTATGGCCTTGGCTTAAGGGGAAGCATTGTGAGGTAGAAAACTTTGACTTTAAAAAACAGTCTTGGCTGGTGTGGCTCAGTGGTGGATTGAGTGCTGGCCTGCAAACCAAAGGGTCTCTGGTTCAATTCCCAGGCAGGGCACATGCCTGCATTGCAGGCCAGGTCCCCAGTAGGGGGTGTGCAAGAGGCAACCACAGTGATGTTTCTCTCCCTCTTTCCCCTTCCCTTCCTCTCTTTCTAAAAATAAACAAAAACCTTTAAAAAAAAACCCACACTTTTCTACCTCTCCTGGGCATCTTACTACATTGGTTTGAAAAGCAATAGGAAGGATTTTTCATAAGGAAAAGTGTACCAACTCAGGATTATTGAATAAGGGATAAGTTACTGAGAGAGGTGACTGGCTCACCTGTTCTGGAGGATGTTTCCAAACGAAGGCATGATATTAAGCTGTGGCCATTTATGTTTCTATAGAGGCAGAGAGATTGATTGACAGGAGGGCCCCTAAGCATCTTGCCTGTACTGTATGATTCCTAGACTGAGCGTCCTCCTACAGATAGGGGCAGAAGTTTTCTACCTTTTGGACATTTGTTAATGATTTCAAACCACATGGGTGGCATTTCATTAAGTGTTCCTTTCAAGAGCTTTTAATGATATTATCATAGACTGGAATAATGGAGGCGTCTCTTAGAGGAAAAAAATCTCTTCCTCTCCCTGGCCATTATCAGACTGATAGATGTTTTTTCAGATGGGATTCCTACACAAAAGTCAGAGGGGGCCCTCACATACAGCATAGCATGAATCTCTAAAAACAAGAAGTTCCCCTGTAGCTCTTGTGAAAGGTGGGAGGGAGGACACAGCAGCCCACACACTGTGAGTGGAGGTGGTAACAAGTTAAACCCATAGTGATTCCTGGGAATAAGCCCTAAGAGAGAATACGGAGAGATGTCCAAACGTGCAAAAATAAGACATTCCAAAGAAATGTACAGTGAGGGGGATACACCACAGGAAGCCCTCTGGAGGCCCGGCAGGGGTCACCGGGGGGGTTGCCTGGAAGTGAGTGAAAAACAATGCATTTCCAGAAAAGCTGAGGGCTGCAGAGAAAGGATGCTGAGCCATCCTTTGTGGTCACAGAAACTTTGGAGGAAGCCATGAGGCCGTGTCCTGGAGACACCACAGACGGTGAGCAAAACGTTCACCATAGCACATAATCTATTTTGTTCCTTTTGTCCCTCATCACTGACATTGTGCCAATTGCGTGTTATAATCAGAAAACACTGTCACTAAATTGGCTTAAAATGCAATGACTAAAAAGCCTTTGTTTTTACAAAGAAAGAAATATTCATGCCCACACCCCAAGTTCATATGTTGAAATCCTAACCCCCAACGTGAGAATATGAGGAGGTGGGGCCTTAGGGAGGGGCTCCGCTCTCATGAATGAGATTAGGGCTCTTATAAAGGGGCCCCAGAAAGCTCCCTTGTCCCTTTTGCCCTGTGAGGGCACGGTGAAAACATGGCCATCTATATGAACCAGGATGTGGGCTCTCGCTGGACAAGGAATGTGCCAGTGCCTTGATCTTGAACTTACCAGCCTCTAGAACTGTAAGAAATAAATGCTTATCATATTTAAGCCACCTAGTTTATGGTAGTTTATGGCCAGTTTATTTTGCTACAGCAATCCGAGCAGACTAAGAGAACAATCAATGGTTACTTATCGGGGCACTAGGGACCTGTGAGTGTGCGCACAACCAGGCTGCAGAACTCCTCTGCTGAACAAGGGGAGAGGTCATCAGATACAGACAGTGGGAGCAGGCTTTCTGCTCTGAAGTAGTAGGTGAAAGCCCTGAAGGGCCAAAATGACTGCTGAGAAACTTCTCAAAGTGCCCTACATGGTCCCGTGTATGCAAACCTCTAAAGTCATTCTTATGCACAGCCAAGTCCTTAGCACTACAAACCTCAGAAAAGCAAGGTCAAAAAGTTCAGCAAGGACATATCTAGACAATAGGACCATTCTTCCGTTAGGGTCACTGCCCAAACTCTAGCTGTTCTTGGAAGATAAAGTCTAAAAGGTTCTTACTTGTCTGCTGGGTTTCTGCTCCTTCCATGATTATAACCATAATACAAATGAATAGATTTGCTTAAGAAGGTATAAAGTTGGCAGCTTGCCCTGATACCTTTGGGTTCTAAGTCAATGACTGCCCTGTGGAAGCGGAAACTCTTTACGGGTCTTTCTGCACAATTGTACCTTAGGGAGACCTCTGAGTCGTAGGGACAGAGTATGTGAGGGCAATGCCAATGAGGTTTAATCTTAAATTGACATTGAGTGTCTGTGTTTCATTCTCTCTTAGAGTCTGGAAATTGCAGAGGTAATTACAAAATCATGCTCAACACCCTTTCCTGGGCTTCTTGATCAATGTTCCTGATACCTGGCCAGTATCACTCTTGTTAATTGATATCTGTAAGGCAAGCAGGAGTAATCAGACTATGAACAGAGAGCTGAGGGAAGAGACATGGGAAGGTCTTTGTTTAAGGCACTGTGCATCGAGGAAGGAAGCTGAAAATCGATAGAGTTTGATTTGCTTACAAGTAATTCCCTATCTCCTGATAAAGTGAGACCCCCTTGTAATCTATGTATCAAACATAAAATGAACAGCAGGTAGCCGAGCTAGTAACTGAGGGGCTTTTAGAGGGGCGGGGCTTTTAGAGGGGTGGGGCTTTTAGAGGGGCGGGGTTTTTAGAGGGGTGGGGCTTTTGTGGGGGCAGGTAGGTGGTGGTGCTGAAGTAATTTCTCTGTTCCTAAATTTGTGCATCTCAGACTAATACACAGAGCACAATATTGTTATACCATAAGGTTCAAGAGAAGAAAATTTTGGGGGGGGATGGGGAAGAAATCCCTCCTACAAGAAGCTAATGGGCTGGGCAAACTCATGTCTTCACCTCTATTTATTTCTGGTTCATGAGAAAGAGAGCCGATTAAGCCAACCCATAAAAGAAGATGTGTCTGCATCTCTTACACTAAACATTAACTAGCACCTCTCACATCCCTCTAAAAGCGAGCGGGTCCATCCCAGCGAAGATCAGTGCTAACAAGGCGATCCCTGCTGCAGAAAGGTGTGCCAGTTCCTTGGGCCACACAAAAAGACGATTAGGGACTGTCATTGTCTTGGTTCCTCTACCAGCCCTAGAGGCTGACCCTCCTGGAGAAGATGGATCATTCTCACTCCCTCAGAATACACAGCTAAACTCGATGTGGCATTAATTCAATTTTTAGCAGTAAATATAATTCTATCTATGATTCCAAGGGACTCAATGGGCATAACTCTTTATTTCAATGTTTTATTATTATTATGTTTAGTATTGATAGTTTTTCCAGGACAAAAGAACCTGTGAATAGATGCCTTCCATAGGTTAAGTTGGGGCATATTTCAGCCTCCTAAAACCAAAACAAGAGCAAACAGCAAATGCAAATCACATATGTACCTGTTGCCTGTCCCCCTTTCTCTCAATGTCCAAAGCACCTAGGATTATTGCATATTTCAAAAACAAACCAACCTAGGATTAAAGTAATATGATACCAGTTTCCATCAGATTGTTTGGCAGATATTTTTAAAATCCATTTGTCCCAAACTCTCCAGTTTTCCAATGATATCCTTTCTTTGAGGACCCAAACAAAATGGCTGGTTATCCTCCATTACAGCTCCTTGCTCCCAAGTCCGCACTGCCCCTGTTGGTGTCCTGGGAGACTGACCACTGTGGATGCCAGTGCTCATGCTGTTGCTGTCTGACTTCCATTTGGTCCAGCCCATGAGAGCAGAGGCAGGAGAACAGTGATGGGAAGAAAGAGGTCTGAAAGTGCTTGCTTTCACAGCCCTGTCCACCAGGTTGTCCACTCTAATCTTGGCTTCACACAGCTACAAATGCTAGCGGGGGGACCCCTTGCCGTGGCTCCAGCTCTCATCATTCCTGGTGACATGATCATCCTCCTTACCTCCCCAAGCTAGGAACACTGCTGGCTCCCCTTGGTTGCCAGTCCCTGTGCCCATCCCCATCTCGGTGGGTTCCCTTAATCCAGCGCACACCTCTGCTCCAGCATTCCATCCCTTCTCTTCCAAGACCCTTCCTGATACAGCCGCATCAACTGAGAGAAGTCCAACGTTCCGCCAGGACTTCTGAAGATGCTATGGGAGGAGCAAGATTACATTCTCTGGCCACAATTGGTCTCATTCCTCCTTCCAGATTATCTCTCAAACACTCCATCCGCCATGGTGTCACCTGCCATGCTTACGTCTTTCCACCTACTCCACCCATGGAGCCATTCCCGTTTCCCTCATCCTCAGATGCACACGACCCCAAGGTAACAAATGTGGCTACATCTCACTGCAGGCTTGAGAAGGACGGAAGAGGACTCCTATTTGGAACAGAACAGGAAACAAGTTAAAATTAATCTAAGAATGGTGAATATCCTCAACCAAATTTATTCTGCCACCCACATCCTAGGAAATTTCTCTCTGGCAGGAGAAGCCACGACAACGGTCCTCTTTCTCCTGCCCCATGGTCCTCTGCCGGCTCCTGCAAACCTTTCCCGCCTCACACACGAGAGTTCCCTGAGCACCAGTTACCGCATCCCGCAAGGTACTACCGCTCTGATTTTTCTTTGGTCTTATTCTTACAGACCATGGCAAGGGTCTAGCCCGAGGGACGGCAAACCACAGCCCGAGGGTCAAATTCTCCTGTTTATAGATCAAGTTTTGCTGGAACACAGCTGCACCCATCATCTATGGCTTCTTTTGGCTACTTCAGAGGGGAATAGTTGGGACAGAGACCGAATGGACTACAAAGCCTAAAATATTCCCTGTTTGGTCCTTGACAGAAAAACTTGGCCAACCCTTGGTCTAGCCTTTCTCAACTAAAAAAGTTAAACAGTTATTTTCCAAATAAAAGTCATGGTCTTAAGATTAATTTTTTATTAAACTTATTGGGGTAATATTGGTTAGTAACATAAAAATTTCAGCTGTACAACTTTATAACATAACATCCTTTTGCCGTTTGTCAGGATACCAACCAAAATGAATGACTGAGCTGGCCTTTAACATGATGGTTTTCACTGTATTGCTCAGTGTCATGAATATCCAGTGTTGAAGGATTAGAGAAATGGTACTTCCTATGTACCGACTGTGGACGTTCCTGAGGGCAGTTTAATCTTGAATATATGCGGAGCTTTTAGCGGTTTAATGCTACTGTCTTAATTTATCCTAAAGAAATGAGTAAGGAGCGAATAAGGATTTGGCTACAAGGATGTAAACATGGGTAGTTTGTAACAGATAAGTAGAAAACAAAATATATACAAAATGTATAGCCAACCACTGTTATATATTCATTCAAGGAATACTCTGTAGCGATGAAAAATAATCATGTAAAATTTCTTTCTTTCTTTTTTTAATAACCAGACAAAGGTGTCCATGGTATGTTTTTAAGTAAAAAAGGGCAGGTAAAAATACAGAAGATGGGTTATAGTCTTATTTTTGTATGTCTATGTCTGTATATATTCGCATACTCTTGTACACATACGTGCGTACACAAACAAAATAGTCCAGAACAATATACTAATTTTTAAACATGGTTGTCACCAAGTGGCGAGATAAAAAAATGGTTATTTTTCCTTTTCTTCCTTCTATTTTTCCCCCCACAAGAAATGCATTGTACACTTTACTAGGCATTTCCTGTTTGATGAGATCTTGAATAGACTGCTCCTTTGCCGGAGTTTCACCGTTGGCTGCCTGCTGGAGCGTCACTCTTGGCTGCTCCAGATAACCCAGACCTTTCACTCCCCTTTCTCTGCATTCAGGCATCCTCTCAGAGACATTACAGCCTGACTCCATTCAAACAAGTTCTGTTGTAGCAACAGTTGGCATCCTGTCCCTTCTCCTGATCCTGAGGGCGCTTACATTCTCCGTATTAGATCAGGGAGTAATGTTGGTTTGGGAGTGGGTTCCCCGCCGCCGCCTCCTTTTTCACTTGCTCTAAAAATATATCAATCCATAAAAATAGAGATGACGGAACACCAGAAAATTTGGTCCTCATCCTTCCGTGGTCTGGGAATTGTGGTCTGGAAATTCAATACACAGGATCTGTTTTCTGAAGCATCTGGCACATGCAGACAAGAGAGGAAGGGGAGTGGTGAAGGGATCCTCTATCTGGGAAGGTCAAAGTCCTGGATCAAGGGCCACAGGCCTACTTTGGAGCTGCCCAGAGAAGGGGAGACAAGTTAGTTCTCAAATTTGCTATGTAACTTCAAAGGAAAAATAAAACTCTGAAACTTTCTTCCAGGGCTTATGTTAACACTGCAGTGCCCAGCAGAAGGCGAGGATGTGTTAATGATAGCCTTGTCTCACGGATCAGGGTGGGGTTCTCGTGCAGTGGAAACAGCCCAGGCTTTGCAGGCAGACGGACTCCAGCATTTGAGCCCCAGCCACGTGACTTCACAGCTGCGGAGGCTTCGATTAAGTCATTTGCATTTCTGGGGGCCTCCATTTCCTCTTCTAAAAATAACAGAAATAATTCTACCAACCTCACAGTCATTTTGTTGTTAGTAATTTTCTATGTAATGGCTAGTGCAGTGCCTGGCATCCAGAAAGGAAATAATAAAGGCTAGCTATTTTACTAATAGTATAAATATAAGTTAAAAACATTATTTCCAACATTGGTAATAAAAAAATAATCTAGTTTGCCTGATTTTCAAATTCTAAATCAGAGGAAGCTCTGAAAATAGTTTCGAGGGCAGCCTTTCGGGGATTGATTGGAAGGTCTGGGTCAGAGACTGTGTTTAAGAAGTTCTTCCCATAACCTGTTTTTCCTCAACATTTTAAAGGAACTGTTAGGGCAAACCTTCAACAGTTCTCTGGTTGCAAAAGGGAGAGAAAGAGAAAAGTTGCAGAATCTTGTTGTGTCTGAGGCTAATTCTTCCATTATTCCTTCCCGTGTATGCTGGCAGACTGCATACTGAGAAGCTAAGCTTTTTTTTCTAGGCTACTTGAATTTATTGATTTTTCCATGTGTAGGAGTTGGATCGATATACTCTAATAACAACTGGAGTCCCTCCATGTATTCTGTGCATTTGACTCTGCTTCTCTGGTAGCAGCTTGTGGTTGTCTGTACGCTGTACTTCTCTTGTGGTTGCCTGTTGAGTTGTTTGCTTATTATGAAAGTGTGAAAAAAATGTTGATAAGGGTTTGCAAAAAAAGAAAACTGAAACAGAGTTTGTATTTCCACTGAAAGCCCAGCCAGGTGTGGCGCAGCAGCTGCAACCCTTGAGTTGGACTGGAACTTTAGTGTGGAACCGTATGTGTTGGCCTGGGAAGCCCCGTCTGCCGAAGGGCCAGTCCGTGAGCTACCTCACTCTCCGTAGGTCTGGGTTCTGTTTCTTCTTTGCATCAACAGACCGTTCAAGTCCTTGTATCCAAGTCATTACCTGATTCTTTCTGAGTTTTAAAGTTTCCATTGAATACATTTCTAGCAATCATGGGATGTGAACAGAAATTCCTACTTTCAATTTTCCAATTGAATCAATTATATACATGATTATTTTCATTATGAAGAAGTATTAAGAAAGTTCATTTGATCTTTCAGGGCCAGCCTGCTCTACTGGAGACAAAATGGTTCCATTACTTAGGCTAATAATTCTTCCTTCTTTCCACCTTTCCTTCTTTTCTCCTTGCCTCCCTCCCTCTCATCCCTTCTACCTCCTCCATTTACTCATTCATCAAAGTGCACTCCACAAAACAAAGACAGCTTTATCCCTAGCTCTTAAAATAATACTAGGCACATAATGGGCCTCTAATGTATACTATTTAAATGAATGAATAAATAAGGTCCCTTTGCTCATACAGCCAGTCATTTTGTTATTACTCCACAGTAATGAGAGTAATTTTTACTCCACAGTATTATAACTATATAAAGCATTGATTTTTTAAAAAATAATTATCTTTTATAAGTATTACTAAGCGTAGGTAGCTAGATATTAATAAAACAGAAGAAAGCAAAATTGGCTAAGCTTAGTCAGAAGCTACAGCTTCACATACTCCAGGGGAGAACCACACCCACCAAGGGAATTAACATCTAACATCCATCCCTCCCCCATACACACACTGTAGGACAACTTGCCAGTCTCCCCAGGCAACCACTGTAAAGGGGAAATTCCTCTGCTGGGGCATGCACAGCAGAAGCCAGGATGGAGCAGAGGGAGGTCCTTCTGCTTTCTCTCTGGCATGCGCAGTAGGAGTGAAGATGGCAACCATAAAGGGGAGATACCTAGCCTGGGCCAAGGGTTGAATTGGATGAGGGAGACAAACCCTCTGAAGATCTAGGAAAGGGACTGGATAGGGAGAGGACCCAGCAAAGCCCATGAAGAGCCAGGAAAGAGATTGGTTAGTTTGAAAGAGAGCCGGCTCTTTCCCAAGCCCAGGGTAATATTGTAAAAGCTTAACAAAGTCCCGTCTGGTAGTACGTGTTCATTCCTGTGGGCTGGCGGCTGCACGGGCACAAGCATGGGCCCGAGTATGGCAGCTCGGTGCCAGCCAGAGTGCAGCCAGGAACAGAGACTAAGCCAGCTGGATGGTGGGGGAGCCTGAGCTGGACTAAGCTTTGGCGTGAACTAAACTAAATGACAGCAGCTTCAGATTCCCTTCCAATTCCAGGCCAATGGCACAGACTTTCTGGACCCCTTTTTCCGGGCTTGGTGAAGGCAAGTCTGGACTTATTGCACAGTGGGACAGAGCTGGGCCACCTGGTCATGGATGAGACATCGGGCACTTGGAGATAGTCCTTTGATTTTACTCCATTAAATCTTAACCACTACACTCCATCCTTCCATGTGTGGGTCCCCAAAATGCTTTTCTTGTGAACCACCCATGGCCACCAGCAACAACTCCACAGAGGTTAAGGTGACTACTGCCATGTGGTAGTCACTGTGCTACCTGCTTGAACTTGGTTGGGGCAGGTGATGCCATGGACAAGACGGACAAAACCTACCCCTGCTCCCTGAGAACTTAACAGCTGAATGATGGTAAGACCCACTGAGCAGATAATTCCATAAGCAATTTGATTATTACATGTTCTATGGTGATGAAGCATAAGGATGTTTTGAGAACATATGTAGGGAAACCTCATATTGTGCACGAAGAAATAGGGAGCAGGGAGACAGTATGTAGAAAACCCCGAGAAAAGAAGAAACACGTCTAAGAACTGTAGAAGGGTTTTCAAGGAATGAAGTGAACCAGAAATGAGTGGCGCAAGGCCAAGATGGAAAGGAGTGAAAATCAAGGAATATTTAGAATGAGGAACTGGCAGGGCTTGATAATAAACTCACGAAAGGGTAGGACAAAAGAAGCAAGGATGGGCTCACGATTCAGGCCTTAGTAACTAAATGGCTTTCTGTTGGACTCACTCTTAGAATTGTAATTCATTGTGTTAGGTTTTGCAGAGACAAAGGATGTAAGTGTATACAGATTGCTTAGCTCACCGTGCAAGGTTGCCTGCCATCTGACCTTTCCCCATCTCTCCAGTCCCTTCCCCAACACTAAGCTTCAGGCAAAAGCCCACCGTTCTCCTAATAGTTCATGCATTTGCTTGCCTTTCCTTTTCTATCCCCTCTGTGTGGAATCTCCACTCACCGTTTCCCACCTAATTAAACATTTCCATTTTTAACAACACTGGAGAGTCACTTCCTCTCTGACACCTCTCAAAGTAGAACTGACACCTCCTTTCTTCATTCCCCACTCCACTCTACAGCAGCATTTTTGAACTTGAGTGCTTAGAGTGGCAAGGAGGCATACATGCAAAGGAGAGTCACTTGTGTGTAAGTCAATGTGTCTGTGTTGTCCATGGTGGGGGGGAGGGGGGAAAGTGGCTGTTCTAAGGCAGACTACCCTATCGAAAAGGCTACCAGGCCTCAACTGGTTCTTACAGTGCGAACTAGGGGCTAATGTTACCAGATTTGAGCTATTCAAAAGAAGCTCAGAATCAGAGGGGTGTGTGTGTACAGGTGTGCATGCATATATGTGTGTGCATGTGTATGTCTCCCAATTTTTTAATATTGACTCAAAACTACATTTACTTTTTGACCTCTGAGAAGACCAGTATAAATATGCATAACCTCTGATCTGTAGATTGCATCTCCATTGTGCTTATTTGCTCTCTTGTGTCTCCCTATCATTTGTATTATGTTCATTTGCCTCGTGTGTCTTCATGGAACCTTCTTGAAGGCAAGCACAGTGGTGTATTCATTCATTATTGCATCCTACGGCAGCGTCCCCAGGGCTGAGCCCAGTGTCTGGCACATAGCAGGAACTTAACAGATATTTTGAATTAATGCTTTTATATGGTTAATCACTCAACAGAGATTTACTAAGTGTCCACAATGTGAAATGGCTTGCTGAGCCCCAAACCACCTCTAACAACTACTGGCTTGTCTGAAATTCTTTCATTAGTGATTTATTTGTTGAGCTTGCTTCTCTAAATGTCATCTTATGTAGGTAACACACAAAGTGCTTATTATCCATTGATCAAAATCAAATTCATCTCTTCATATCACTCTCTCCTAAATCACTGCCCTCAGATGCCAGCTACTATGCTCCAGCTTATGATAGTCTTGCCAATAGAGTACATAGAGCACTCTCTGACCCTTGGAAAAAAAAGATGCTCCAGAAAAGGTAATTGATTATAAAATAATTGAATATACTGTGGTGTGTCTGGCCTTCTGTTTCAATGGAATAGACTCACTAAGGGTCATGACGCTCATTTGTTCAGAGAAGAAGAATGCTGAAAGATAAGAATGAGAAGTAGAAGGGACAGTGCCATCTGTCATGAAGTGCCAGGTGGAAAATGAAGGGCTGGCTTCTATTTTACAAGCAAATCCAGCTTTATGCATGAGCAAAGGGAATTTAAGTATGTGAAACGCTCCTGGCAAGTTTAGAAGTCTGCTTCCTTCCTTCAACCACTCTCCCAGCCTAGTATACTACAGTCCAAATGTTGAAATCTCACCAAATCAGCCTGCTGCCTAACTCTCATAGCACTGCTCTCTAAGGAGAGAAATCAATATTATCTGTGGCTAAGGGATACCATCTACTAACGAACCCATGATTGTCAGCTTTGGACAACGAGGGAATGAGGGGCAGAGTCACAGAATGGAAAAGTTCTGATGGACAGGACAATGAAATGAGACACAGTGTACGAGCAAAAGGTCAAGTGAGAACACCAAGTTATCTCAGGAAATAGGGGGACTGAATGTGAAAAGATAAACTTTGAATTTTGATGGAATCTGGTAGGTTATAAATGTGTGGCCTATGTTAAGGTGACACCTGGGGAAACAATGCAAGGACGTTCGTCAGTAATGAAGGAAGTTCAGACATGACCCCTGGATAGAGGAGAGAATTTGGGATGTGAAGGTTTTTCAAAGTCCCTCAAGTCACTCCTGACATGCGTTTATTTCTACTTCTTGCTTAAATGCCGCCCCTTTGTACCTCCACACCAATTAAAAGCTAGAGCTTATGTGCAAGAAGCCTGTCCCCATGATCGTGTCTCTACCTGCAGTGGGGACAATATTGTTATTGGCACTGGAAGAAAACGTCTGGTCTCACAGCTAGGCTTTTTTCTTTTCCTTTATGTGTTTGGCTCATGATTAAAGCTTCCTTCCCTTGCGGGCCCAACAAACTACTTTATATTCAATGTACATAAAAAAAAATGTCCTCAACTCAGCAGCTCCAGTTATTAGTTATATCATCTTGAGCTACCGACTTAAACTCTCTAGGCTTCCATTTTATTTTCTGTCACATGGGGAGACTAACAGTATGAGAACTAAGAGAGAAACATGTGAGGGCTGTATAGGGTAATCTGCGCACAACGAGTGCCCTGTAAATGTCAGCCATGATGATCAGGCAGCTTTTCCACCCTGTTCTCATTTGTTCACGGTGTTCTAGCTTGAAGCAGTTAACCGCAAGGGGTGCCGCTCAGCACCCAGCTCAGCACGCCATTTAAAATGTTTTAGGGAGTCATGCCATTATAACCTGCTACCCGTCGGTGATGGTTTTGTTTTTTTTCCCTGCACATAAACCTCCCCAAAATACTGCTTCATGTATTTATCTCATTAAAAACGATATATACATTGAGAAACGGAGCATAGCAAATGAAAGAGATAACTAACAAAAGCCAAGTCTAATAGAAGGGTGGGTTTACTTGGTTCATTAGACAAAAAGGGAATGAAAACTCCAGTTTGACATCAGATCACGCAATTTGGCTAAGTTATAGTTTCCAGAAACACAGGGGTTAGCAAAAAACAAATAAAAATAATGTAAAAAACATCTATAAGATCTGTCCATGTAATATGAAAAATAGAGACCTTTCTTGAAGAAGATACAAGATACAATAAACATTGTACATAGGACAATGATGCCTCAAAGTAGGCACCTGGGGACCTCTCACAGTTCTCCCAATTGCCATCAGCTGCCCCATTGTAGTTTCCTGAATCTCATGGACAGTCGGAAATCTCTTCCCTTTCAAAGGTGATTTTAGTTTGGGGGAAAACCAGAAGTCACGGGGCACCAAATCTGGGCTGTAGGGGGGCTAAGTCACCTGGGCGATTTGATGTTTTACCAAAAACCCTGCACGAAACGTGATACATGAGCAGGCGCTTTGCTGTGATGAATTTGCCAGTCACCAGTTGCCCATAGCTGTGGCCTTCTGACTCATCCAAATAGTTTTCGCAGAGGAATGTTCAAGCTTAACGCAAATTTGATGCAGATTTGTTGTTCTACTCAGGTATTTTGAATGCTTGGCCACACAGTACACGTGCTCACTCAACGGCATCTACCACCCTCACTGACTAGTTTAGTGAAGTCATTGTTGTTCACGTATGCGCATTCCAGTCCACTCTCCCTGGCTGCCAGGTTACATCAACATCATGCAAATCATTCTTGTTATATTAACAATGGCTGGACTTTTTCTGGACAGACCTTGTTGTGTATACATATTAAAAATATATGTGTACATTTTTGATCCAGTTAGGAATACATGTATGTGGAGGGCTGCTTAAGTTATACTCAGATATTCCATTGCACAGGGGTTCAGCACCCCCAACTCCCATGTTGTTAAAGGCTCAACTATTATATATATGTAAATATTTAAAATAAATATTATATGATTGATTAATATACATAATTTTAGAAATCATGGTTTAGATGGTAGTAAGTAGTAACAAGTGGTTGAGCTGGAATTCAAACCCAGGTTAATCCAACTCCAAGGTGGATAGTGGCGTATTATTATTACAAGCAATGGTGTATTGTCTCTCTGGTTAGTCATCTTGCAGAGATGCTGTCAAAGAGATCCCTAAATTAGGTGGTGCTCTGCACAGTATGACTTTTCATTACCTGATCCTCCAAATCATTAAGATTCTAGGATCCATGATGAGCTTATCCAACAGTGTCACTCCCTACCCTGAACACCCCGAGTGTCATTTTCCATTTCTGTGCTTTAATTGTCAACACAAGACTTAACACACATGGCATCAAAGTATTTATGTGGGCTGTTTTTCTGTTTCTTTCACTGGAATGTAAATTCCATGAGACCGAGAGCTTAGTGGTGTTCACACAAGTTCATGTCAACAGATTGCAACAAGGGGGCTGCTCTGCTACGAAGGACACCCCACCCCGGAAGCAGGCCTTCGTATCTGTAGCCCTAGTGCCTGGAATAGAAGAAGAAGAACAAAATAGAGCAAATGTTAATTTGTTCAATGAATGGATGGGTGTAGATGGGTGGGTGTGAATGGACGGACGGACGGATGGATGGATGATTGGATACATAAGGTGGTATGTATTGATTTCATTTGGTGAAGGACACCCACTTGGGTAATGATCTAAGAAAATTTCAGAGGTGCTTATTCATAGGACGAGCTTTGGGGACAGTAAATTGATCTTACGGAATGCGTAAAAGGTAAGGATAAGAGAGCGAAGGGAATTGAAGCAGGAAAAGTAGGCTAGAGTCAAAATTTGGACAGCCTCAAATGCCAAGACATTTAGCCAGAGTAAGAGTATGAAAACCGCCTTTCTTCATTCAGTTGTGTTGAACGAGTTGAGCTGGCACTCCCAGTAAAACCCCAGAGAAGAACCCTCTCTACCTTTAGGGTCTCTAATCGCTGACCTAGATGGAATTCTCATTCTGTCCAATTTCCTAGCTTGGGATAATGGGGCTTTTATTTCCCTCCAGACAATTGACTTAAGACCCGAGGCAGAAAACAAGAGAAAATCAACTGCTACTTTCCCAGTGGCCAAGGTGCTGAGACCGAAACCTCAGCCCGAGGCGGGGAAAAGGATTTGAAGTCCCAAGGCCTAATTTTTGCCTGGCCACGCAGTCAGGCCGCCGCGTGTTTAAGTTGTGTTTTCTAGGGCAGGAGGAGTCTCTGTCTCCACAGGCAGAGCAGAAGGTCTCTAACCACACGCCCCTTAGCTGGGGGAGCGGTGTCAGGAATTGAGATAATGATGACAAGAACCACAGCTATCTGAATGGAGCGCCTACCCATACACCAGGCCCTGGGCTACAGTCTAGGTGCTATCAGTCAGCTATCCCTACAGCCACCCTGCGAAAGGCACAGGCAATTTCTCAACATCACACTTTTACTCAGTGGGGAAGATGGAATCAAAAGATAACTATCAGGTTCCCAAACCTGTTTTCTACTGAAAGGACTGCATTCCTACATGATACTGAGTAATAGGCACCGCCGCAGCTGCCAAGGCCAGCTGAGCAACCATTAAGGGGAACTCTGAGAACTGGGGCAGGGCGGGGATGGAATGGCAGGGTGATTAAGGAGGCTGAAGAGAGATGAGTAAGTAGGGACAGATGGAACAGGGTCCAATGGGGGTGAAAGGTAACTCAGAGACGGGAGACCCAGGCCCAGGAGGTTGTCACAATAGGCCGAGTGGCCAGACATAGAAGCTGTATTTAAATATTTGAAAGGCCACAGGGAAGAAAGAATTGATTCTTTTTTGTTCTAAAGAAAATATAAGAATAGCTTAATTAATTTTGCCTAATTCTTTTTTTTTAATTACAGTTTATATTTAATATTATTTGTATTGGTGTCAGGTACACAGCATAATGGTTAGAGGACCATATACTTGACAAAGTATTTCCCCCTGATATTCCCAATAGCCACCTGGCACCGTACGTAGTTATCGCAATATTGTGGACTATAGGGCCTATGCTGTGCTTTACATCAATCACGTGCCTATTTTGTAACTTCCAATCTGTACTTCTCAGTCCCTTCACCTTTTTCACCTCATCCTCCAACCCCTCCTTCCCTCTGGCAACCATCAGCTTGTTCTCTGTATGGATGAGTCTGTTGCTGTTTTCATTTTGCATTTTAAGAGAAAGTAAAATTAGGTAGTATACCATTCAGTTTTCATTTATGAAAGCATTTCCAGATGTTTCTAATGCCCATCTCTAGTTCCATCAGCTGAGCACTCTTCCCTTCTCCCATGAAAAACTTTCCTCTCTTCCAGCCATCGTGTTCTAGTGGGAGTGTCCTTCCTCCCTGGTCACTGCGACCATAGGTATAGACCCCAGAGGGAAGTTAAGCTAATCAGATCTCTCCCCCACATGAAGAACATGGGGCACAGAAAGATCAAGTCCCAAACCCTTTATATCTGTAAAGCAGGGATATGTGAGCTGGAGAAGTTACTGGTGGCCATGTTTTCTACTAAGTGGAGAAAGCCAGTCCGAAAGAATGAAGGAGACGAACTGAGAAAATCAGTGATGGAAAGAGGAAAGGAAGGAAGGGAGGCAGGGAAAGAAAGAGAGAAATTGATGGACATCCAGAATTCAAACCCAGTTTCTACTGGTCCCTGAAACTTACCCTCCCCAAGTTTTGTCAAGAGAGCTAAAAAAAAAAAAGTTGCTTTTCCCTAAAACTAGTTTCCTAGTTTGAGTTGGATTCTGGCATTTGCAACCACAAGATCTCTTCTGACTAGTGAATGGTCTTTAGTCAACCTTACTGCCCATGAGTTGCAGAGACAGCGTGAGTTCCCCACCTCTCAACAAACTCAGGAAGGGCCTGGATGATGATAATAAGACACGAGCTTCATTAAAGTGGTCTTAGAATTGAGTTGGAGGTCCTGATCTAATCTAAATACTAGGAGACCTGCAAGAGAGTCCAGAGCCTGCTCCTTATTTGTGCCTCAGTCACTTTCTACAGGGGCCCTATGCTTCACTGTTTCTCCATCTCCATTCACAAGCAATGTAATCTATTGATGGTCCACTTACCAGGCCTCCTCGTCACTCTAATAAAAAACATAAGAAGGTGGCAAGGGAATATACCTTTGTTTCCATGCCAAACGTGGCATCGTGTACAATCAGGGTTGCAGTTTGGGCACATTGCCAGAGAGACTCAAAACTACTACTTAATCATAAACTGGACCAATCTTAATACCATGAGCTCCAGTGAGGACCCAAGAGGCTAGTGTGGTCACCTCACTTTCCTAAAGTTCATGGGCCTCAGGGAAGTTTTCTTTAAGTAAATAAAGAAGTCCAGATTGTACATCTACTTGTTGCCAGTACCCATCCTATTGTATAAGCCCACAGAGACCCTCCTCAGCATCAGCCCACTTCAGATAAGGAAGTGTTTCTGATGTCTCCCAGCCACTATACATAACAATGATTTAAAGAGTTTGTAACAGGTCACAGTCAAGAGTTCTAAAGTTCCTATTCTCCAGGGGAGATCATAATAGTCCGCTCTGTGTTCCAGGATATATCTAACAGTTTGTGGTTTAGCTTCTTTTCGAATATGAAATGTTTACAAAATTCTCCCCATTCCTTGGTCATTACTTCCTGAGATTAGGTTGGTGGCCTGCTTTGAAAACTTTTTTGATACATGAACCCACTCTCTCCCCAGAGCTGTGTCCTTCTTGGTAACTTAAGACCTAAAAATGACTCTGCACACAGTTATGCATATTTGGAAGTGGCACTACAGTACTGAGGGGGCCACAGTAGTCACTGTGCATCTCTAACTATTAAAGATAGTTATGGACTCAGAAAGTGCAGCACACCAAGGTCCTCCTGACCTGGACATTCCTAAGAAGGAAGATCCAGCTTTTGGCCGGTCATCAAGTTCTTCCCATTCTACCAAACAGGCTGAGCTCCAATGATTCTCTCTCTTGCCCAAGACTGACTCCAGTGTTTTTCATTCAGAACCAGTCCAGTAAATGCTTATTTGCTGACCCTCCTGTATCCCCCACCAGCCTGTAAGCTCTTTGGGGGTGCGCCTACGTCTTCATTCATCTCTGAATACGATGATCCTCCCCAGTACTAATAGATGCTCCATGTTGAGGTTTAAATCAAGTGGAGTGTCAAAAGGATGTGAACTTAAGCTAGACCTCTGTCGAAGGTGTGCTAAACCAGTGGGCAGCCAACTTTTTCTGTAAAGGATCAGATGATAAATATTTTAGGCTTTGCTGCTCATAAAACCTATGTTGCAAAGACATGATTCTGCCATAGACAACACATAAATAAAGAAGAGTGGCTATGTTCCAGGAGAATTTTATTTCTGGATACTGAAATTTGAATTTGATATAATTTTTACACATCACAATATATTATTCTTAATTTTTTTTCAACCACTTAATAATACAAAAACCATTCTTAGCTCTCAGGCCATGCAAAAAAAAAAGAAAAAGAAAAAGATGGGGGACTTCAGTTTCTGGTTTGACATATAAAGAACCTGGAAGTTGTCACTCCCATCCTCACAACAAGAAAAAGCTGAGAAACTGAAAATCAACAACTCTTCTTAGGTCCATTAGGGAGTCGAGATCACAGGGCAAATCACCAGCCCCAAACCTGGAAAGGCAGAGACACACAGAGAATCACAAAGTCCACCGGGGCCAGCACGTGGTAAAAATACTTCAAGTTGCAATTGGCTGATTACCCTTTAATACTAATTACTGGAGCCTGAACTGGGCCTAGGTTGAGAGATGAAAAATTTCTGGAGGCCTAATCTTGAGGGATCCCCACACTTTCCTGAGTTTTATCTTCATGAGTCCCATCAGGTTCTCTGAAGATGAGAGGAAGTCCCTTTGTGTTTCCAGCAGGGGGAGAGGAAGTGTAACCACTTTGAAATACATCTAGACTGTTGTGTTCTCATTAACAAAACCTGCCCTCAAAGAAAACTGTTTTCCCAAAGTCTAAACCATTGGGCTTTTACCAGAGCCTTACTGCCCTGGAGAAGGGAAACACCTACCGCTGGCCCTTTCTAGTCTTCTGGTCTCACCTGAGAGGTGAAAAAGTGTCTGAGAACCACTTGGGAAGAATTTTATCATCAAATTTACTCCATTTTTTTTCACTTTCTGCATGGGAAAACATTCAAATGGGAAACATATTTGCAACTGATGGGAAGATAATTTCCTTAAACTATCAAAAACCGCCTACAGAAGCTAATCAACCCAACAGAGAATGTAAACAGGAAAAGAAACTAAAAGGCGCTTAAATCTACAAAGATATTCACTCAGGACTGAGAACTGGTCACCGAATAAAAGAGAGCTTCCCCTCCCCCCACACCTCGCCATCACACCAGGAGGGCTGCTGTATAATAATGTGACCGCAGCTGAAAAGAACTGCAAGGCTCGGATCCTACTTATGAAGGAGTCTCTAGGGAAACCCAAGACAACAGGAAAGACAGAAGCAGGACGTAAGAGGAAATCTAGCCCCTTGACACCTGTCGCTACAGCGAAGAATAAACACAGCCCAACACCTAGGAAGATAAAACAAAAAAGGGTGGTGGACCAGAGCTGGCCCCCAGGCCATAGTTAATCCAACCCTATGCCCAATTCTAAGTTGGTTTTAGCAGCCTTACCCTGGCTGCACACCCCCTGGCAGCTCCAGGCGTTTCAGCACCGTTCTCGGCACTAGCATTTGGAAGGTCAGGCCCACGCGGGAAAACTGGCCAAGACCGTGCCCATGGGGGAAAGTGGCGAGTGCTCTGTAGACTCACCCAACCACAGCTCTCTGACTTTTAGTCATTTCATCTTCTACAGCACATACAATTTAGAAAGAAAAAGAGAAAACTTTGGACACATTCCGTTACCCAAACATATCAAGCATTTTTAATGGAAGAGATCTCTTCCAGACCTTGTCCACATACACAGAGGGTGATGATAAAGTAGAAGCAGTAGAAATGGACAGTAAACTGAGGCAGGGAGAGGGAGGGAGACATGTCTGACCTGTTGATTAAGCAGTCCTGAGCCCAGTGCCATAAGATTGTCAGACATTCTGAATATCCCAAGCAGAGATAGCACAGGAGGAAGGGAGTCCTCGAAACTCTGTGTACTGGGAAAGGGAGTCTCTGTAGCAATTTCACTGAGACAGAAAGCCTTTGTAGCTGTATATCAATCCCAAGGTCTAGAAGGAGGAGAAAGAGGGGTACCTAGAAGCTAGCTAAAGTATATAACCCCTGAACTCTAATAGTCGGGGCACGCAGATTAGCTGAGTGCCCATTTGTAGTTTTTTGCTCACGTGTATAAATAAACTTGCTATCTCCTTTCCACTACACATGTGGTCTCTCTCAAGCGAGGCAAGAATGGAGAAGATGGGGAAGCCCTGCCCTGTCTCAGGTCTCACTGGTAACACTTCAACTCAGGAATTGTTGTTTTTGTTTTGTTTTATCCTCACCTGGGGACTTTTTTTCATTGCTTTTAGGGAGAGAGGAAGGGGGTTGGGGAGCGAGAGAGGGAAAGAGAGATACTGATAAGAAAGAAACATTGATTGGTTGCCTTTTCATGTTGCTCTCTGACTAGGGACTGAACCCACAACCTGGGTATGTGGCCTGACTGGGAACTGAACCTGCAACCTTTGGGTTACAGGATGATGCTCCAACCAACCCAGCCACACGAGCAGGACATGGATTGCTGGTTCTGAATTTAAAAAAACAAAACAAAAACAAAACACTGAAAAAGAACCCAAGCAGTTCTTGACGAAAATATCTGACCCATTTTCAAAAACAACCTGTTTTTCTCAACTTCTCAGAAGTTTTCCACTTTCTGTGGGACAATACCCCTGCTTAGAAGCCACCACCACACTGGATTCCCGAGCACTGAGTTTGATTGCTCACTATGCCCTGGCCTTACTTTTCAGGATTGATTTTAGTGAATTTCAAGAATCACATGAAAGAGCACTATTAGCTGGCACCAGGCATGGGACACACCAGCATTTTTACAAATGTCCTCCCTGTCACTACAGCTCTATTCCCTGACAAAGGCCCTGCTGTTTTCTACCAACTGCAGCTCCAGCAAGTGGCACTTGACGAGGGTGACGGTTCTCCAAAGCAGGCAAAATGTTTACCCGGATGAGACCAGCCAGGAAACCCATTTCCTTTATCCCCTAATCAGGATGAAAAGAGGGGCTGCGTCATGAAAGGCCCTGCGTTAGGACCTGATCCTGGGCTGTCATCTCTCGTTACCTGCATGAAAGAAGGGATTGTTTGGGTTTGGGGGGCTGGGGGAGGCCTCTGCTTGATTTTCCAATCCAGCTGCTATTCATGCATAGGCTTGTTGCCAACGTAAATTACTTTGCCATATGTGCCATTCATTGTCTAGTTTAGATTATAATCTAGAGTTTGCACAGTGCTCTTGGCCCATTGCTCTCATAGTGGATCTTATTCGTATTTTGTCCCCCTACCTCTGTACAACCTAAGGCTGTGGTCTTTGGGAACAGGTTTAATCTTCTTTGCTTATGACACAGAATCCAATATAGTGTTTAGTACACAATAGGCACTCCATAAGTGTTTGCTGAAAGAAAAGACAATCCTTGGCAATGGAATTTTTCCTAAACAGGATATTAAAAATAGCTAATATCTGAGCATTTAGCTTTCAAGAATGCCTGTCAATGATCCCTTGTAGTTGGTAGTATTAGTATCCCCATTTTATAGATGAGGAAACTGAGGCTCACATATATGGAGGCAGGCACGCAGCTGGGACTGAGTTAGCCCCTCTGACCCTGAAGCTCACACGCTTAGAACAACACTGGACCAGCTGAGAAACTGCTGCCTCTAGCACAATGCAGATGACTTCCATGGAAGTCCATACTGTTGTATTTCAATAGTGTGAGTCCTACGTATCCCATTACTGTATGTGCTTATTTTCCAAGAACTGCTTGGCAATGATGCCCATTGTAAAATGCAAAGCTCTTCTTAAAAAGCAACAGTAGCCTTCAGAAATAAGGAATGCAGAGCCTTCCTGGAATACTCATAGAAGTGCTTGGCTTACTAAGTCACACACACATAAAAAATCTGCAATGGGAGCTGACTCCATTGTTGGACTCTAATTGTTAAAATGCTCTTCTTCCTGGATGAGCGGAAATTGGCTTCCTCGTAACTTGCATTTTGGCTGGTCTTTTTGTCCTAACAGAATTGACACACTTCTTTTCTACAACACCCAGGCTCATATCTGGAGCTAGTTCCTGATCTTTCTATACTTATTTTAGACACCAAAAAGCACATTATTAGTACAACTTGCTTTTAGTACATAGAATGTATAGGTCATTTTAACCAATGCACCTTCAACGAAATAAATCACAGATGGATCAAGATGTAAACTTACATAATAGAACCAAAAAATATAAGAGGAAAAATAGCCTTTAAAAATGATTGTGAGGTAAGGTAGGTCTTTCTACATATGACATAAAGCATGAATTTATTTTTTAAAAAAAGATGAATAAATTTGATTCTATAAATATTTTCTTAAAATTTCCGTAGAAAAATACCATTAAACAAAGTCCAAAGACAAATGGGAAACATATTTGTAACTAAGGAAAGGCTAACTTCCTGAAACTATAAAGAACAGCTAGAAGAGTTAATCAACCCAACAAAAATGGGCAAAGACCACAAACAAGAAAAGCCTTTAAAAGGCTCTTCAATCTACCATGACACTCAACCTCATTCAAAATCAGTGAAATGCAACTCGAAGCTACTGTTGTTAGTGTTTTTTTTTTTCATTGATTAGATGAGGAAAGATCAGACCGTTGGGTAACAATGTAATGGGCAAGCAGAGCAGGGAAAATGCATTCTCAGAACTTTGTTAGCGGGATGTGAACTGGCACAATCCTTCCAGAGAGTAATCTTGCAATGTTCTCGAAGTCCTAAGTACACATACCTTTTGAGCCGGAGAAATCTTAATTCTTAGAGTAGTTTTATGCATGTACAAAATGACATATGTCTAAGAATATTCATTAGTCTTGCTTATGGTAGAAAAACATTAGAAACTACCTAATGCTCATCCACAAAGGCATGGTTAATTAAGTCATGGCACACACGTTCTCATCAGGAGAATGAACACTGGCACGTCCATGCAGTGATTTCCCAGGTGGCTGTTAAAGGGCTGAGGCAGCTTCTTCAGTGTGACTTGGGAAGATCCAAGAATTCTTGTTAAGTGAAGTAATCAATGCTCGGGGCAGTGAATCTGGTATGGACTCATTTGTTTTAAAAAAAAATGAAACTAGAACACACACCCATAAGTGTATGTAAATTCAGAGATCATATCAAGAAATCTATACAAAATCCTAATAGTGGTTGGCAATAGTGATTGCTTCTTGGAAGGGAGCTCAATGACTTGGAGCCAAGGGTGGGAGGAAAAGTTACTTTCTTAAATTTTATTTATTTACTTTTAGAGAGAGGGGAAGGGAGGGAGAAAAAGCAGGACAGAGAAAGAGAGGGAGAGAAACATCTACATCAATCATCAACCATCGATTGCCTCTCACATGCCTCCAACTGGGGACCTGGCCTGCAACCCAGGCATGTGCCCTGACTGAGAATCGAACCAGTGACCTTTCAGTTCTCACACTGGTATTCAATCCACTGAGCCACACCAGCCAGGGCAGGAAAAATCACTTTTCACTTGTACTTCCTTTATATCTGTTGAATTTTTTACAAATATTTTATGCAATCAAATAAATTAATAAATACCCTTTCAATAACCCCTAGTCACCCTTGATTGCCCTGTAACTTCTAAACTCAATCTCGCAGACAATATTCGTCAGGTGGAACCCACAAAAGAAAGTGCTGTGGTCACTTCTGGACCTCACTCAGGGCCCTGCCCAGTTGGAGTAAACCTACTTGAGGTCAAACCAATAAATAAAAGTGTAGAGTTTCATACGTGAAGCATGAAGAAAAGCATGCAAGAAAACCATCAGTCATTTTGACAGATAGTTGCCCCCTGAATATCAATTTTCCCTTTCTTCACGCACATTAGAACCTCACAAATTCCCCTGGGGTAGCTGAAATACCCAGCTAAGAAGAAAACCACATTACCCTGCTGTCCTTACAAGGAGTGAGTGGTGAATGGAATGAGATGTAAGCAGAATTTATGGGCAAGGATTCTAACGAGCACTTAAAGACAGATAACATAGGTGGGAGAAGTGTCTTTTACTGTTACCCTTCCCCTTCCTGTGACTGGGATTGTGGATATAATGGCTAGAACTTCAGCAGCCATTCTGTGGCCTTGAGCATGAAATGAAAGTACTAAGGTTGAGAAGGAGCATGAGTCCTTGATAACTTCGTGGAGCCACCCCTGGACCACCTATGTCTGCACTCTCTGTAAGAAAACAAACCCTTAATTTTTAAAGCTATTATAGTCAGCTCTCTGTTACTAAGCAGGCACAGAGTGCTTAAGTGATACTCTCCTTTTTAAAATTATTCTGTATTCAGCAGACATCTTAATATCTACTTCAGTAAGACTTCATACTGGCACTGGGTGACTGTGAAAATGACAACACTTGGTGCTTGCCAAGATATTTATTGACCTAGTGCTGAATAACTACTAAGAACGGCTCCTGCCCCCTGCTTTCTCCTTCTATTCTCCCTCCTGTCTTCCTTCCTTCCTCTTCTGAAAGTTCAAGGGCTGGTTGGAAGGAAAGGCTAATTACTGTGGGCTAGTATTTTACCTACATTTCCTCACTTAATTCTCACAACAATGAGATTGTTCCCATTTTTGCAGATGATGGCATTGAGATTCAGGAAGGATAAATAATTGGTCCAAGCTAACAAATAGCAAAGCCATGATTCAAATCCAGGTATGACTGATTACAAAGCTCATATTCTCAACACTAACTCATCTCTATATTTCTAAGTTTTTGTTCCCTATTTTTTAGTGATGCTCTTTGGCACATAAAATTTCAAATTTATTATGTCTTTGCCATTGATTCTACCATTTATCAATGTGAAACCACACACTCTCTTGATTAAATACATTTTCCTCACATTGTTATACACTCATTATCTTTTCATTATAAATCATTTAACACATATTTGAGCACCAACTCTACACTGGCAATATCAAATTGAATAAGACATCAAGTCTGTCTTCAAGACAATTACAGATGATATTAGCTAATAAAATACTGTGCAATGCAATAATTACCTAGACAATGTTACTCACTGGGCAATGAATACAAATTAGTGCACATTGCTTCTCAATTAACTTTACAATATTTTATTATGCTTTAATAGAAGAATTTAAACCTATGTACTTGCCATAATGCAAACACTTTGGGGTGTATTATTGTTCATTTGTTTCCTTGCTTTTTCTTTTCCACTATTTTTTTCCTGTATAGACTGTTCCATAGTCTACACCCATCCTGAAGGTGGACATCCTATTTTTAATTACACAAATGATTATCACAGAGTTTTTTCACAGACACAAAAAGTCATGTTTATGTAATCTGAACAAAAAGTGTGTGACAAGGTTTTAAAGATGAACAGAAATTTAGTGCTTATATATCTCTCGCCTCCACTGGTCTCCGTTATCCAGCCTTTATTAATTTATCTAGGTTTTCAGTCCCAGTCACTACCTTGCATTTTTTTTAAAGTCTCTTAAGAACCTTTCTTGTCTTTTGTATTCTAGTTGGTTTCCATAGTTACAGGAATTATTAGCATCAGCTCTTATGCTGGCCATTAGTATTTTTATTCACCTGACCTTAGAGTTCAAGCCAAGCTGGATGATGATTCTCTGGGGATCCCTGCATTGGGCGGGATGTGGAATAAATTGCTTCTAAACCTGCCCGCCCCCCCCACTCCATTGCATTCTGTAACTATACACCATGTCTGTAAACTGTTCACATACACATCGTGCCTGCACATTTCAATAATACAAACACCTTGCAGATGTGATATATTACTTGGCCTGCTTATCCACTCTGTAGACCTTGAAAATGCTAACAACAAAAACAACGACACAACTAGAAGACGGTAGAAAGATTTAGTGCTGTAGCTGTTTAAAACACAGGCGTTACAGCTAGACTATCTTCGTTGAAATCTGGGCTCTGATCCATTACTGTGAGACCTTATGCAAATCACTTAGCATCTCTATGCCTCAGCCTGCTCATCTGTGAAATGGGGGTGATAGTTCCTCATGGGCTTGTTCTGAGTCTTCAGTGTGATAAAATACATAAAGCCCTTGCAAGAGTGCCTCAATAAGAAAAGAGACTTTTTTAGAGATTTTATTTATTTATTTTTAGAGAGAGAGGAAGGGAGAGAGAAAGAGAGGGAGAGAAACGTCAATGTGTGGTTGCCTCTCATGCACCCCCCAACTGAGGACCTGGCCTGCAACCCAGGCATGTACCCCTGATTGGGAATTGAACCAGTGACTCTTTGGTTCGCAGGTCGACATTCAATCCACTCAGCTACACCAGCCAGGGCTCCATACAAAAAAGACCCTTTTACTATTAGGCTTTTATCAGGCTTTGTTGTTTCTTGAGCACAGCAGTATTATTATTAATATACTCAGAACTGCAGTTTAGCTCTTTCTGCAATTCCCAACACTAACCTCTCTCACTCTTGATAAATTATAAATGAGGACTCAGATGAATGAAAGGAAAGATGCTACTTCTCTACCTCCCCAGAAGTCCCTGTTGGGATCACTCGGGAAAGATGGTCACAACCCAGCCAAGCAGCACTACCCTTTCTGGAGCCTGAATTATTTAACTGCAACTGCATTCCGTTGGTTTGTTGATCGTCCCAAGCGCCAGACAATCGTTTTGCTGCTCTCTGTGCACTGCTGTCAGTGCAACTCACACAGCAAAGGACAGCCCAGCCAGGAACTGTTAACCAGGGACTGAGACCACCTCACTCAGACCTGACCACACCAGGGTCTCCCAAGGAACACACTGCCCTCATACTGCTCAAGTTTGGGCAAAACAGCACCCACCACTGGCCCCTTGGCCATGTGCCAGCATTCCAAAGCCAAGCGTGATTGACACATGGCATTCCGCCGCATGCTCTGACACTCTCCCACCGACAGGTGGGTCGGTTTCTCTTCCTTTTTAATCTGGATAGGCCCTCGAGCTGCTCTGACCTATAGGGCCCATGGCAGAAATGATGTGTCGTGCCAGTTTCTGGGCTCAGGCACCTTGGAAAGCTCGCTCTGGGGATACGGGCAGCCCTGTAAGAAGTCTGACTCTTTGAGCTCACCATGCTGTTGTGGGGAGCCCAAGCTAGTCACAGGGAGAGGCTGCAAAGAGAGCTGCTCAAAGAATCCTCATCTGATCCAGCCATCTCAGCCCAGGTTGCAGGCATGTGATTAAAGCCTTCAGATGCTTTACAACTGGACTGCAACTACATGGAGGGACCTCCCCCCATTCCCCCCACAAAAGGGACTGCTCAGCTGAGCACATCAACCCCTGAAATATAAGAGAATAATACTTTTTTTATAAGTTACTAAGCTTTGGATGGTTTGTAACAGCAGATACCTAGCCCATACGAAATGCCAAACAGAATGCTCAATATACTCCTGATGCCAGATGTTATTATTATGTGATTTACCCAAACTCACATGGCAAATTTGCTGTTGAGAAGGGCCTAGAACTTAGCCAGGTCTGCACTCTTAGCCAGGTACTCTCTCTATGACACAAAGTTGTTCTCACTGTTGAGTGGGCAGTGGTTATAACCAACCACTGGACTTTATGGGAAACACTTCTGTGCACGCTAGCTGCCTTTTCTATCATAAAGTGTATCTTTGTCCTTACCAGTTTATGTTCATGATGATTTCAACATCTAACTCTACAGTCATCACTCTTGTGATGCATTCCCTGTCAATCATACATTGCCAGGTGGGTTTTCCTCCCAACAAACACTGATCATGGTGGAGGGATGGATGCAAAGAGACAGGAGAAACCATCACCATTCACTCTGCACAAAGTGAGGTCAGTGTGAACCCTTTCCTTAACCTCCCTCACCTCATCCCCGACATTCATCCCTGCCTTCATGGTAAGAACCAAGCTTAATAATTGGGTATTTCTTTGCCTCATTTTGAGTGCTTACTGAAAAACTGGACCTTACAACCATTTAGCCTTCGATATTAAAACAGAGAATATAAATCTTGAGTGCAAGAAATACCTCTTAAGCCCTGGCTGGTGTGGCTCAGTGGATGGAGCGCTGGCCTGCGAACCAAAGGGTCGCCGGTCCAATTCCCAGTCAGGGCACATGCCTGGATTGCAGGACAGGTCCCCAGTTGGGGGCGTGTGAAAGGCAACCACATATTGATGTTTCTCTCTCTCTCTTCCTTCCTCCTTTCCCCTCTTTCTGGAAATAAATAAATAAAATCTTAAAAAAAAAAACCCTCTTAAAATGCAGACTCTTGACTCTGAAATCTCTAACTTAAATGGACCATTCTTATTTTCTTAAGCAGTTTATTTCTGGCAGCAATCTTTTTATGCACTTAAATTTATCAGCGGTATGGAGTAGTGATCCTAGAACGTGAAAAGGAAGAGTCACTTTGGATCGACTATTTCCAGATTGTTCGTTCAATGGAAGGGTGACGGCAGTCATGTGGCGATGTCAGGCGGACTGGACTGCCCGGTGACGTTGGCTCTGAGGCTGGAATAGAAAGGGGCCAGCGGCTCAGCAGCCCCAAGAAAGGAAATGACTCTGTCCCAGAGGGAGGTGAACAAGGTTTTGGGAAAAGAGACAGGCTCAGGGACCCAGCCAAAAATTAGAATCTCAGAATCAGGAGGATGAGATGAAAGACGGTCAGAACTTAGAGAATTAAAGAAAACCCTGGGTGGTATTCTTTTTCAGTCTCTATTATTTCTGTTACCCGAAGGGTGGAGAAACAATTATTCTTCAGGAAAATGCACGTGAAAAATTTCTGTATCTGTATGCAAATAAGAAAAGGACAGATTTAGGGAGAGATATCTAAGTAATTTCTTTTCTACTAGATCACAAGTGTTTAAATCTCTTTGTAAGAAAGTGAATAAAATGAAGATTATGTAAATGCAAGAAGAATACGCTGCCATTTCTTCCTAGTCGTCGATCAGTTTGGACTGGAAAAGCCCTTAATTGGTTTCTGTCTTCTTCCCAGTTAATCATTTTCAACTCAAGGGTCTGAGTTGAAAACAATGGGAAAATATGCTTAAAACAAAATAAAACCCAACCTTTTCTTTGAAACTTAACCCCAAACATAGAGCTTTCATCAAGCTCCCCAAACAAGTTTATAACAGAATTTAGCCCCGCACACGGAAATCTTCACAAATATGTGGCTCTTAACGAGTTCTTCTGGGTAGTAATACATGTCTTGTCTCTGTCCTCTCAAGAATCTCCTCAGACATGAGGTTAGGGGCATGCTTTTTGTTTTCAATGTGCAGTGCAACCAAGAAGACAAGTGTCCCTGGCACCCCATACCGCTGGAGTCAACAATAAGGAAACGAGAAGGGTGGGGAACACCCACAACTGTGTGTGCCCACCACAGACAGGACGGAGGAGAAAAAATGCCTTCAACTTACAGACTTGGGCCCGGAGTAGAAGTGGAAGTTCTCCAGTCTAAAGCAGTGACCAATAATATTCATTCAAGGCCGGAGGGGCCCTTGGAGGGAATGGGAGGAGAAGAAAGAGGAAGGGAGCTAGAAGAAGAGATGCTGCCACCAGAGGCAGCCTGGTAGCAAGAGCTTTCATCAACAGCATCACATGGTGCCACCGTGTCCAGACCAGGGAAGGGGACAGTCCCCATCATTTCCACAATCTTACAGAGGGTAAACAT
Source organism: Macrotus californicus (assembly GCA_007922815.1). Lineage (NCBI taxonomy): Eukaryota > Metazoa > Chordata > Mammalia > Chiroptera > Phyllostomidae > Macrotus > Macrotus californicus. Next base: position 3,124 of record VMDR010001529.1, on the reverse strand, counting down.
GCATGATACTAACGATTTCTTTAAAAACGAGTAAGGCAACAGGAGCTGAGATCTAAAGAAGCAGCTGAGATTTTAAGGAGCTGTCTGAAGGGACTTGGGGCAATAAGGGGGCAAGCTTCTTAGGGGAGCCTATTTTGAATCGGTCCTAAAAGGCAATTGGCATGAGCGTGAGACCAGGGCAGTAGCCTAGAAGAAGCTCAGAGGTGTTGTTAACTGCAGTTCAGACCTAAAACTTCAGATGAAATGCTCCTGGCTTTATCCACTTGAGGAAACAACTTCAGATTGTTCACATTCTGAGTTTCACAGTAGAAGCTGAGGATATACGTGTGAGTATAGCAATCTGGTCCTTTAGCAATCTTCAAGTGGCAGGGAAAAAAGACAGCATGTGACCGATACAGACTGGCAAATGCGGGAGGTGGGGGATGATTACAGCCCACCTCCAATGTGTGACTGCTGTGTGCCAAACACGGTAACTTTACACTTACCTCATTTGATATTCCAAGGCGCCCTCTGAAGTAGGCGCTCTGATCATAAGATGAGGACAATGAAAGGAGAGTGATTTGCTCCAGCAAATGTGTTTAAGGTCACCGAGAGAAGGAGGGCCAGGCTGGGCTTTAAAAACACGTTGTGCATTCAGGGCCACGTTCTTTTTACTGCTCTGCTCTACAACTCGCTGTGGGAAGGAAACTAATATTTACTGGAAACAGTACTGTCTCATTTGATCTTTTCGATGACTGTACTGAGTTAGCCCTGAGTCCATGTTATAAAGGAAGCACGTGAGTGTCAGGGTGGACCGGATTCTAAAGGTCTGTTTGACCTGACTCCAAAGCCTACATCCTTTCCAGTAAGCCATACTCCAGATCAAAGGACGAGGCTACCAACTAATTGGGAGTCCTCAAAAGACTTGATAAAAGGGGACAGAGTTTAGCCGAATGTGGAAGAAGAAGCAAGATGTGACCAGTTGTCAAGGGATAGTTCAGGTGGCGTGACTCACACCAGAGCCAAGATACAGAAGCATTTGCGAACTCGCCCAGGAAGGCACAGTCAGACATTCTGCGTGGCTGCAGAGGGGTTATCACAGGGCTGCCCCAAGGATGTGCAGGACCACAGGTAAGGGTATGGATGTGATCCTCTGAGTCTAGGGGATCCTCAGAGCTTTTGAGGAAGGAGAATGTCGCAATCAGGTCTGCATTTTAGACCGATCTCCCTGGCAGTCATGTGGAGTCAGGAGCAGAGGGGAGGCAGTAATTGGATTCACAGACATCCAGGCCATAGAACTGACAGAACACGTGAGTGATAGAAAGGTGTGTAGGATAAACCCAAGTTTTCTAGCTTGGAAGCCTGGTGGCAGATTAGAAAGCTGAAGAGGAAGAGCAGGTTTCGAGGAGGAAATGGTACATTCAGTTTTGGCGCGTTGAGTTTGAAAAGCTTCTGGCCCATGGAGTAGTGCTATCCATAAGGTAGCTCAAAGAGAAGTCTAAGACTCCAGGGAAAATATGGAGTTAAAACTTTTGTCACATTGCATTTATCTAAAACTCAAAGACAAAGTAATAAGAACAGGATGAGACAGGTAAATAGTCCCTCTAGGTGAGTTTGTTGTCTCTTTCCATTTTGGGGGGATAGTGGGGTTGCTCGTTTGGATGTCTTCCCTCTCTCTCTCCCTCACATGGTGGGGTTTACTTAGAAAAACTGGTGGAAGACTTTTAGCACAAGTGATACTGACCCTGCCACAGCCTAACCGCATCCTGGCATTCCCCGCTCCAGAGAGAACAGGGCGCAAGTTCACTGTTGTGGTGAACTCCTGCTCTGCCCCCGGCAGGAGAGTCGAGATCAAAGCTCCCAACACAAATACTGTTCCAATTAAAACCAAACGGTCTGCTTTTGATGTGGGTCAACCTCTATTGTTGGAGGGAACAATGCAGTAGTGTAGCAAGAAAATACAGGCAGTAAGTATCATCCAGGATGTACTGAATTAAAAAAAATAAAACGGGAGAGAGAGAGAGGAGGAAGGAAGGACGAGGAGGGGGTAGACAGGAGGGGAAGGATGAGGACAAGGATAAGAAGAAAAGGACAGACAAAAGGGAGGGAGGGAAGGAAAAGAAGAAACTGCAGTCAGCCTATGTCCCAAGGAGTCAAGATGCTGAAAGGATGGCCTGTGGAAGTCAGTACTTTTTGTTGAGGGTCCGTTCTGTGGAAATGGGGCGTGGACTGGAGCACACTAGGCTAAGAAACCGCCATGCTAGTCTCATTGCACCACAAACCAACTGCCTGTGGGACTTGAGGATGCCCTGCACTTTTTCAGTCTCTTCTCCCCCACCCCCGACACAGGAAGGGGAAAGTAGAGGCTGTCTCTGGCCCCTTCCAGCATCCAACAGAGATGCTCTTTTATCCAGGCATGCCGCCTTCTTTCTTCCTTTTTTGGGGGGAAGGAGGCCTGATGTCCTGTGGGAGGGAATTTTAGCCACTTCTACAAGTCTCAGAGGTGTAAGGGTCCCAGGCCACTTCCATGGTTGAAACTCCCAGTATGCTAATAACTTACGAACTGCCAAAGCAGGATCACCAAAACTCTAGTGTATATATATATATTTATTTATTTATTTTAAATGCTTGTATTCCACAAATTACCTTTATTTACAACCAAAATAAAACTTCCTTTGGGAACAATGTCAACAGTCTCAAACTGAGGCTTTTTAGAATATGAAATCCAGGGCTAAAGGGGCCCCTGCTCATCCCTCATCAGCCTGGTCATTCCAGAACCCTCAGGAGCTCAGCACACTGTTGTCATGTGGTAGGTAATAAAGAAGTACTTGCTACATGAACAAATGCACACATGGGTGAATAAACAGTTTGCCTGTCCTTGGGCTCTGCACATCTCATTAGGAAAAGAAGATGGCAATACGGTTCCCAAGAGGCATGTCGGTTAAAATCAGGCGGTCATACTGGACAGATCCTCAGAAATCACCCTTAATCTCTAGATCTAAGGGACACAAATAAGACTCTTCACTACACTTGTAAGTAGGAAAAGTAGCAGCTATAAACTATAATTCAGCTATAAGCATGCCATACCAACCTTCAACTAGGATACATTTCTACCACTCAGATTTATTTATTTTTATTATTTTTT